>ML808941.1:24177-60244 GCA_009831015.1 Picea engelmannii | reverse complement strand
TGTCACATCTCCCGCTCCCACTACCCCTCTCGCTTTTAGACACCTGCCTTCCTCCCCGCCTATCACCTGTCCCTCGTCCCGGTGTCGCCACGCCTTTTCCCTCTACCACCACAACTTTTTACCAGCCTCCGTGTCTCCTCCAACTGGCCATCATTCACCCAGTAGCTTGTCGGTTGCTCCCATCGCCTCATCCTCATCAGCTCCATCCATGTCCACCCACCTGTCTCCCCTGCAAGCATTCAACGAAGCTTGAAGTGACAAAGGAGAGGTCTCCATGTCTTCTAGGTGTCAAGTGGGCTTGCGCCTGTCTAGATCCCGATGATGCAATTATGAAATCCGAGGAGGTGTTTGAAACATCGTATGTCCCATGAATGGAAAATCACAACAGTCTGACCGTGAAGGCAGTCTATTAGCCCAGACAGTCTGAGGTTGTGTCTGATAGTAAAGCTGCATGAGTAGTCTGACCGAAGAGACACAAAGGGGCCAACAGAGCCTAGATCACATCTGACTGAGAAGACGCAATGCCATGGAAGCTCAAGCATGCCTCTGTTGTTGTTTACAAATTTTTTTGAGTATATGTATGGAGTTCTATTATTTGGTAATAGTATTTGGTAGAGAAGATATCCCATCAATAATGTTTGATCTGCCAGAGATGTTCTCTAGTTTTATAATCATTTTGATAATTTCATGTTAATAGAAGTTGGCTTCCCTCTTTTTCATTTCTTTCTGTAAAAGATGTTTAAAACACTCGGGCATGGATGATCTAGTCGAGGATCATTATGCTATTGTAATGGAGGTTTGATTATAACAATATCATGGTTAGTTTTATTCATTTCCCCGTGTTATCTTTTCCTTCTCGCATTGAATGGCTCAGGCATGGAATATCCAGTCGAGCTGTTGTAGTTGCAGGATGATGGAGGTTTGATCATTATGTAACTGTAACTATGTCATTTTGGCATATTTAAGTGTTTGAGCTTGAGCTCAAGAATGCTCATGAGTTTGAGTCTCTCTTCTCAAAGCTGCTGGAAGGCCTGATGCCCATAGCGGTCTCCTTCATCTTTCTCACTAAGTCTTCCCTTTGCTCTCACTTTAACTCAATTTCCTGACTGAAGTTAATGTGGCCCTCGTGTCCTTGTGCATTTCCTTTCTGGTTCTATGTTGAACATCATTCATATTCTGAGTTTTGTCCATTGACCTCCATCCACATAAACCAACATCTACCATATAACTCTGATGGGTATCGGGGTTGCCTTTTCTGCAATCTGAAGGTGACTTCTGGTGCTAACAGGTTTTATGTGTCAGATATTGTGGATGCATTTATTGCTTGGATGCGACACATTCTCGAACAATAGTGGGTCTTCTCCCATGATATAGTGTTAATAGGAATACTTGTGCAAAAGTGAGATGCACATTGAGAATATGTTTGATAATGGGAAGTTATGGAGGATCCACTAAGAGAAAGGTTCAGGCCAGGGGTGGATATCTATCAACATTTGTTTTCTTGTGAAATATGATGGGTATCCAAGCTGTGGTACGGTGTGTAAAGATGATATCTGAAGGCCCAACACGTTATGCTGAGAAAGCTTTCTGTCCCCTTGGTTCCTCAGTTTTTTGTTGGGAAGGTGAGGGAACCACGTATGCAGAGGATGGAGACGTATAATCACTATGTGGTAATAGAAAGAACATCCACCCATTCAATCCCTCTCAACCCCATTGAGAAAAAAAACAAGCTATGCAAGGGTAAGGAAGTAGTGGTTAATCATCGGATGCCATCAGATCCAGACAGGTCAAGTCCAGTTCCTCTGTGGAGAAATCTAAGTGGTTGGGCATGTGTGAGGAAGTGTCGCGACTCTCTAGGGGTCATTTTCATCCCCATGGTTAATAATATGAAAAAAAAAGACCTGAAATCCCCCAATTCACAATAGTCAACGCAGATGAGTTTTTTCAGCTCACCTAAGAACTTCATGGTAATCTGAATGAGTTTGACACCCAATTGAAGGAGTTTGTTCAGGAACTCATGAAGACAGTTCCATTTTTTGCATCAATTACTCGATGAGGAACTTGTCTTGAGGATGAACCAAATAATAGTGGTGGGGGTCTATTGGAACGTAAAGTTTTGGGTAAAGATCACACACACACAAACAAAGTTTTGCACGCCTATTTTAGTTTTGCGTGAACTCAAGCAACTGCGTGGTGGGTGACAATAGACACTCATGATGGTTCAATTTTTGCTAATGTGAGCCAATACAAGTTTTTCCAATGCGTGTTAGCCCGATGTTTGTGATTCACACTAGAAACTAAGAAGACACCACATGCACATTGGAATCAAGAAAATAATCTTCGAGAAATATTCTTGAATGATTACTTCAGGTAGCACGAGAGATCGTGGATCTGTAAGAAGATAACATGGAAATGTAGTTAATATTTCCACGACTCCAAAGAGGCTATGTGGAATGCATGTGGGTGATAAAAGTGTGCGGTACTAGCAGTCAGAGGAGTGAGTGGGGAAGAACTTAAAGTGACTAAGCGCCAGAGCCAAGAAGTAGATAAAATCCAACAATGACGACATAAAGGGGGTTTTTGATGTTACCGGTGTTGATGTTATGGTTGTTTTTGGTATTGTTTTGGTAGTCAATGTCCTTGAGCTTTCTCTGAGCCTATGTTTTGTAATGTCTCTTCTTGGGAGTCAGGGTTTTTCATATCTACAGAGTCTGAAGAAATCACATGGCTTTATGTAATGTAGTACTGGGAAAATTTCTTTGTTTCTGTCAATTAATGAGTTTCTTAATGTATGTATGTGAATGATTGAATGAAGATAATAAAGATACAATGATTCTAAACTTATAATGTGTTGATCAGGTGTCAATTGAATGTGTTTGTTGTTGTTAAGTAGTTTGCAATGGATTATCTGAGTGCAAACTTGATGGATTTATGTGTAATTAGTCCTTCATCACCGACACAAGACTAGATGGCCTCTATGATTCTCATGGCATCTCAAGTGAGACCTTCCTTAATATTTGGCCGAGGATTTATATGTCGACGCCTTCGGGTTTTTGTTGGTCAACTTTGGATGAACCCTGGGTCTTCAACCCCCCAAGCGTTAAGAAGGATGTGCGCAAGTGTAGAAAGACCCAACATTCAGGAGGTGAATTATTTTATTATGACACCCCCCCATAACTATATCTTCCTAAATCCCAAGCATCGTACGAAGATTGATAAATCTAGCTTTAGCTAATGTTTGGTCAAGATATCAACAACATGATCATCTGTTATGAAATATTCAAGAGAGACAATGTTCTCATGAACCAACTATCTCAAATAGTGAGCATGGAGCTCAACATGCTTCATTTTACTGTTGGAAATAAGATTTTAAACAACCTATATAGCACTTTGTTTATCAAAGTAGATTGTAGTCGAGGTCTGAATAGGAAGGCCAAGTTCTCTAAAAATTTGGCAGATCCAGACTGATTCAATATCTGCTTGATCATCACTATGACCATCCTAATTGGAGTCGGTGAAGCCAACTAGCATATCTGAACTTCGACAATACTTGATACCAAAGTGAGTGGTACGCTTGAGATAGTGGACAATTCATTTGATTGCTTTCCAGGGGATTTCTTTAGGGTCCTGCATTAATTGTGAAACCACACTAACAACAAAGGAAATGTCAAGTTAACTATGAGTAAGATAAATAAAATTGTCAACCACTTGTCAATAAAGTGTAGCATCAACTGCGGGTGTATAACAAGTTCTGGTAAGTTTTACTCTAGATTGAAAAGGAGTAGCACGGGGATTGCAATCAACCATATTAAAATGTGTCAATAGATCCATCACATATCTATACTGAGAAATGAAAAATACATCACATAGTGGTAATACTTGAAGACCCAAAAAATAATGCAGAGTACCAAGATCTGTCATGTCAAAGGAGTCAAAAAGTTGTTTCTTCAATCTAAGGATGAGATCATTATTATTTATAGTAATGAGTAATTCATCTACATATAAAACACCAATCAAGGTGTCTTCATTGGTATGGAGTACATACAAGTTGTGATCAGATTCACAACATTTGAAACCAAGTCAAAGAAAGAAACTATCGATCTTAGCATACTAGGCTCAAGGAGTTTGATTCAAACCATAAAGGGACTTCTTGATTCAACAAAATAGGTTAGAATATGTCACAAAACTAGGTGGTTGTTCCTTGAAATTTCTTCAGATAGGTATCCATGAATAAATTCACTCTTAACATCCATCTAATGGATTTTCCATCCAAAACGAGCAACAAGGGAAAGAATAAGTCGAACAAAGGGCTGATTTTCCATGCTTTTTCTAAAAATATTCACCAATTTCCAATTTTTCTAAAAGTGATTCGCCCAAATTATACATAATAAAATTATTTTACCTTAAAAATAGCCCAAATTTTATATAAACTATATAAAATCCTTAGAAATTTGAATATTTTTATAGAAATACTCCTAAACATTTTATACTTTGCATATTAAGTAGACTAGTAAGATTCGCCAAGGTTTCCACATTCTAAGATAAATTTCCATCCTTAAAATTATCCTTTATTAGCATGTTGAAAATTTCAATAAGCTCATTGTACATAATTTCATCTGTTGATTTTTCCTTCATAACTGTCACATTGAAGAGCTCATGGGCCTCTTGTACCATGTCGTCTTATTTCCCACTAACTTCAAACTTTAATCATAAATTGATGATCACAAAATATAATGTTTTCACTTCACAATACATAGTCAGTCTACTAATCCAAACTATTATCATCTCTGTATAGCTAATAATATTTTATGGAAAACTATCCACCTTCTGACACTTAATCATGCATAAATTTCATTGTGAAGAATGTATAGATTCTCCAACATAGTTTGATATATGAATTCAAGTTATTTATCCTTCCAACTAAATACTAACTCTTTATTCTACACCATTATACACGATTCCTCATCTCTTTACACTAATTTTGATTCTTTATATACCTATAGAAATACTTCAGTAAGGTTTTAAACGTTTTCACTCCCAAACTCATGTCTTCAAAACATTGTCTTCACCTTTTGGGAACATGATCCAGATTTATGAGAGGAATGAAATAAATAAAATATTGAATACAATAAAAAGGAGATACGGAGAACAACAACAAATATCCAGTGAACAATAACTTCTATTGAATAAATAAAATAGCCTGAAACTGTAAAACTGCAGAACTGAAAACAACTTGCTCGAATGTTGGTAGTTATCTATGAGAAGAGATGTGGCTGCTATGCGCATCCATCTGAGAAGAATGATTACAATGAGGCTCTAGAGGCCTTTTTAACATTACTCATGAATTCCAAAAACCTAACCCTAGGAGATGAAACACCAAAATTTATGTGGGCCCCAATGGGTAAGTTGGTACCTCAACTTCCCGAGGTCATAACGTTTGCATACGACCTCTATTTTAGGCATGTGATAGCCCGTTGGAAATTTATTTTCACGAACTACACATTATGTCATCCAACTCTGACTCCGTCTATAGTTTAAATGTGGCAAGCCATAAAAACATTGTTTAGGGCCCCAAAACGGCCCCAGAAGTACAAAAAGATGTACTAACATGAAAAATTCGAAAATAAGTCAATTGGATTAAGTGGGTGTCCACCAATATCCATCTGGAATATTTTTAGGGCTTCAGATAACCCCAAAAGTGTTCAACCCATAATTAAAAAGGATTACAGAAGAACGTGCTAAACTAAAACTGTCAAAAGGAGCCAATTGGAATAGGTGGGTGGCCACCAATATCCACCTGGATTAGTCTTCCCCCCTTAGGAATAAATGGTCTCCATTGAGTTTAGTGACCCCATCAACAAAGGAATTTTTTGTTGAATTTTTCCCTTGGTCCAAGAGCTGCCTTGCCTTGACAACTCGATAAATATGGATCCTCTGTTGGCGCGTTCCCTTGACCTGTGTGTCCACTATCTGATAAGTGGATTCATATTCGATGTATTCAGGGTTGAACTCTATTGGTTTCAATTATTATGTGATTTCTGAGGTGTCCAATAATGGTAGAAAATATGGTTGGAGGATGTTCACATTGAACACTAGGTGCAATCCAAGGAAGGGGGGAGTGTTGAACTCAAAAGAATTATCTCCCACAACCTTGGTGATAGTGTAAGGCCCATAGTGAAGTGGATGGAGCTTATGATGGGGCCCTGTAAGGAGTTCTTTCTGAAAATGTAACTAGACCTTGTCTCCCACCTGAAACTTGTGCGGTACCCGATGTTGACCATGGCATTGTTTGTACTTAGCATTGGATTTCTACAAAAATATTATGGACCGGTTAGAATATGTGTTGAATATGCTCAATGATTCTGGTGGCTTTGTCAACCTCAAAATGAACATGGGAAGATTCTGTCTGTGTGGTTGCAAGAGGTAGTGCAACATCAATGGGACCCAGGGGTTGGAATCCCAACACCATCTGAAATGGAATATGGTCGGTGGAGCTATGGAGAGCCATGTTGTAGTTGTGTTTAACATAGGGAAGACTCTCATCCCATGTATACAGGTTCTTAGAGTTATAAATGCACAAAAAAGTGCACAATCATCTGATTGATGACCTATGTCTGGCCATCGGCTTGAGGGTGGAAAGTAGTGGATTTAGTGAGCTTGGTGTCCAACAGTGACCAGAGACTCGACCAAAATGTGCTGAGGAACCTACTGTCTCGATCAAAGATGATGGTATGTGGTATTCAAAAGTGGACCCACACTCATTCAAAGAAGATCCTGGTAGTATTTTCTATTGTGATTCTCTTCTTGTATTTTGGGAGAATGGCCATGTTTGAAAACTGATCAACCACCACAAATACACAATTATTTCCTTGCTTGGTAGATGGAAGCCTAGACATGTAATCCATCGAGATAGATTCCTAAGGCCTCTCAGGAGTAGGAATAGGGGTGTATAAGCCTTGTTTATTGATGTTTGTCTTGGCAATGACACAGGTAGTGTAGGATCTGATATACTTGTTGACGTCTTGTTGAAGTTTTGGCCAATAATTTTTTTTCTGTAGAGTGGCCACAGTTTTCTCCACACCAAAATTTCCTACCATCATACTGTAGTGAGCTTCCCAAATCATTTTTGCAAGCTCTTTTGCAGGAACACAGAGGTGGCCCAGATGGCATAACAATCTGTCCTGAATATGAAAATCGGTTACATTTTTTCTTGTACCCAAGAGTTAATAGGTGGTGGAAAAGTTAGGATCTTGCTGATAAAGTTAGGGCCACTAAGATGCCTCATGCCCATGGGAATGGAGCATAGTGGTGAGTGCAGCCACAAGAGGTCGACTGAGGTAGTCAACAACACGATTTATTCTCCCTATCTTATACTTGATGTCGAGATGGAACTGTTGCAGGTATGTGGACCACTTTTGATGGCGGTCATTCTGCAACTTCCTCTGTGTATGTATGAATTGCAGAGGCTTGTGATTAGTGTGGATGATTGTCTCCTTTCCCAGAATGTAATGTTTCCATTAATGACATGCTTTTACAATGGAATGCATTTCCTTTTCGTAGGTGGGGTATTTACGGACAATATCTGAGAGTGTCTCACTATGGTATGCTACCTGATGTCCATGATGAGTGAAAAATGCACCTACATCATAGTCGAATGCATTAGTCTCAATCTCAAATAGTTGTTGTAGATCAGGTAAGGAGAGTACTGGAGCTGAGCACAAGTGATGCTTCAGATCATCAAATTCTTATTTTTGTGCATTCCCCCACACGAACCTTTCCTTACCACCACCCTTGGTCACTTGGCTGAGGGCCCATGCAATATGGGAGAATCCCAACATGAACCATTGGTAGAAGTTGGCAAGTCCCAAGGAGATCTGAAGCTCAGTCAGTGTGGTCAGGGCTGGCCAGGCACGGGTGACTGGGATTTTAGTTGGATCCACATGTACCCCATGTTCATAAAATATGTAGCCCAATTATTCTACCTTGTTCATGCCAAAGGAATATTTTTCCAAGTTGGCATATAGATTGTGTTGCCGCAAAGTGCTCAAAATATGTTGAATATGATACATTGATCCTCCCAAGTTTTGTTGAAGATGAGGATGTCATCCAGATATACCACCACAAAAGAGTTGGTGAAGGGTCTCAATATATCATCCATCAACCTCATGAAAATTGTTGGTGCATTTGTTAGGACAAAAGACATAACCAACCATTCGAAGAGACCTTCTTTATATTTGAAAGTTGTCTTCCATACATCAGTCAGTTCGATGGGAACCTGGTGGTAGCCAGAATTTAGGTCAATCTTACTGAATAACTTGGCCCCCTCGAGTTGGTCAATAAGGTCATCAATTCGAGGAATTGGGTACCAGTTCTTGACTGTGATTTTGTTTAATGCTCTGTAATAAATGGAGAGCCTCCAGGTCCTGTCTTTCTTCTGCATCAGTACAATCGGGATTTCGCAAGGGAGGAGATAGGTTTGATGTGCCCCTTTTGAAGAAAATATTGGATCTGAAGCTTGATTTCTTCATTTTCCATGAACGAGCAACGATAAACTTGTCCATTAGGAATAAGTGCAGCGGGGGCTATATCAATTGGATGTTTGACTTGGTAGTGTGTTGGTACCCCGGTGGGTGAGGAGAAGATGTCTCTGTACTCTTCCACGATTCCATCCACTTGCTTCTGCTACAAAGAGAGGCTCTGTGTATAGGTCATGGATGTGGTAGTGACCTTCTACTTACTTTCAGAATGAATCACAAAGAAGGAAAACTTCCCAGTCTATGAAATGACCTTATTGCATTTCTTAGCAGAGATTAAAGAAATAATGGTAGGCAGCGCTACCTCTGGTATACTGTACAATTTTCTACCCAAAGTAATAGTAACATTATAGCATCTAGACTCATACACAACATGTTTCTTCCACAAATATGGTTTTCCTAAAAGAACACCACAAACTTCAATGGGAGAAATATCACACAATACCTCATCTTTGAAGGGATTGATATCATAGAGCAAAGGACAATGTTGACTGATGCAAAGATCTTTTCATTGGAGAAGCCAACCAATGGTGTAGGACTACGGGTGCAGTGTCATCGACAGGTCCAAATGTTTGAAAACCTCTGCTGAGATTAGATTCTTCTAACAGCTACTATCGACTATAAAATGAAGCAGAGCCCATTTTCCCCACATCTGTGAGTGAAAGAGGCGTTCCCCTTCCTATGGTTATTCTAGTTTTCTCGACTAGACTTTGGTGGTAGGGACAGTGGCAATGGGTTTGACATTGATAATCTGCTTCCCCCCTTCTAGATTTGATTCAGATTCAGAATCTTCCTCTCACTCAAAATATTTTAGCTCGACCACCAGTGACTTCTTGGAGCAACATTCTTCAATGTTGTTCCAAGGGATTTTATGGTATTCACACCACTTTTTTGTGTCCTTATTTGACTTCTCATTCCCCTTCTTGTGTTGCGGCTTGGACTTGTTGTCCTGAGAGTGGCCATATTTTATTTGTCCTTTGTTTTGTGGGTTGGGGCCACCTTTTCCTTGCTTTGGATATGAGGAGTTTGAATATCCAAACTCTCACCTCTTCTACTTAAATTTCTTCTTGATCTTGACAACATATCTATAATCCGTACCTAATGATGCAATGTCCAGCAACTCCAATTTTGTTTGAATGTATCCATGCAGAAAACCATAGTATTTGAGCACTAGATGTTGTTCAGAGTCTTTGATACCCAATTTAGTGCACAGGGTATGGAAAACATTGGTGAAATCTGGTACTATCTGGTCCCTTTCCTTACGCAGGGTGGTCCATCTTGTGTACTAGCCCTCGTAGCTTACAACATGGTAGTATTATTGTTTAATGACATCCCTCAAGGAATCCCATGTGGGGGAGATCACAAATATTGTAGATTCCTCTATGGCCCTTTTCTTAGAGTAAGTATCCCACCAGTCCTTAACATTGGGGACGACCTTGAGGAGTGAAAAAGTAATATTTTCCCTATCAAAAAAATTGTGGACCGAAAAATACCCTTCGAGTAGATTCAAACATTTATCTACAAAATCTGCATCTATCAGTCCTTCAAATAATGGAATATCAAAATTTACTTGTATCTTGAAGGGAGTTGCATGGCCGCTTGATGAAGATGTGTCTCCTATGTGCATCTACCGAAGGATCTGTGAAAAGTTGTCCATCATTTCATTCCTTTATCGCATAAGGGCTTCCTTGAGTAACAGTTTAAAAGGATCTCCTGCTCCATCATATTTCTTCTCGTACCCCATGAGTTGTGGTTAGGATTGGCGCAAATGATATTGCAAAATCTCGACTAGTTCGAGTGTTGTGGGTGGGAAATCCCTCCTACGAACTAGCATTAAGGGTTTTATCATGCATGAATAAATGACCTAAAGTATCCTACTTTTTACCAACATCCCAAGAATAACTCCCATTACTCATATGAAAATGCAAGGCTAAAAAGATCTGACTATTGTACCTTAGTTTATGTGTTTGATGTCGATCCCTTTAACGCTTGGTCGCTCCTTGATTGCAACTATCCTCCCAACGCTGACCTGCATTCATAAAAGACAAACAAATAACTCAACATGCATATAACCTATAAACTAATGGGTTAGATATTCTATCAAAATAGAATCAAATTTAAATATTGACAATCTCATATGGCGGGACGGGAAAAGTACTTCTTTTATTAATCTCACAAAAGTAATCTTACAATGGTGAGATCGGCCACTGCTCCTCGAATCAAAACCTGGGCTCCTCTTCAATTGTGCTCCAACTGATTTCTGTATATGCTTCTCTTCATACAATAGTTTCAAAAGGTTGGGGCAAGGGGAATACTAAATCGGGTATAGTTTCTTTGTTATGATTTTCCTTCTTTCAAATGGGACCCCTACCCCTTCTTTTATAGGCTAGAAAGGGCTAGGTATTTGGTCGAGTGACCGACTATGGACAGTTATTCGGTTTAGTTAACTTACCCAAAACTGTGTGTTATGTCTGCAACTTTCCATTTTTTTGTGCTTTTTAGGTATACGTGGGTTGTAGTGGGTCAGCCAGCATACACTCGCGTGCAGTAGTGGAGCAGGGCACATATGCCTTCAAAAAGAGTGATTTTTAAGAAGTTGTTCAGTAGTGGCTTGGAAAAGAAGGTAAATGAGATGACATTATGCCAGGTAAGCATGTCTGGTGCAATTTAGGGTTATAATAGATTCCCCCTAATGTGTGAGGTCAGAAGAGCATCTGATGGCCGAAATACATTATCAATATTTATCAATGTACCAAACAAGTGAGCCTAGGAACCAGGATTTGGGAGGTGCCATCTACAAAATAACAATTGTCTCACTGAGGTGGGAATACCCATGCTCGGAATAAAATCATGGCTACCAATCAAATACATTGTAGATCCATGTCATATGACTATACAAAGTGTAGTCGCGAGCAATGCACAGCAAAACTACATCTCAAAATAAAAAAGATATACATGTATAGTATCCATCTTCACGAAGCGAATAAGGTATGATGGCTAGAGATGAGGCCTTTAGAGCTTGAGCAACATATTCAAAATATTCACAACTCGGGTAGGAGTGTAATATGAGTGTATGACTTCATTGCCCAGAGGTCTTTGACGGCTTGTCAGGAATAGACTAGAGGATTTCGATGATCAGGTTGAGGGCTTCATGGATTTTGAACAAAGACTTGATTGGGTTTTCGGGATGACCGGGCATGAGGGTAAGAGACAATATGCAGAGGGGGACGACTCAAGTGTGGTAATAACTTCCCTTTGACAATATCATAGAAAAATATGAGACTCGGGTAGCATGATATTTTGACATAAGTTTACGATGCAGGAGGCATCGCAAGCTCTCCATATGTTTGGAAGAATAAACAAACAGAGGAGGACACAACTCTATGTAGTGGGAATAGCTTCCTAAGGTCATATTAAATCCCAGGGCTTGATGAACAAGTGAAAGGATGTGCTCTGTCCAAGGGCGACTCATTGTGCTGACAATAAAAAGAAAATACTTTTCCCTTCCTCTTTTTGGGGTATATTTTATTTTTTTGTCTTTTTCAATAATTTTGGAAAGCTTGAAAAAGAATTAAAAAATGCTACATTACAAAGGAGGATCGAGCGTCGCAAACATACTAGTTCCAAGTGCACGAAACACAGGTATGCTCAGAGCAAAGGGACATATGTAGGAAAATGACACTCGGGAAAAATCCTCCAAGGGCCAAAGGTGTCGAGATGCAGAGGCAAAGTGCTTCAGGGCTTACGTATAAGGCATGCTTCAGATGGTTCAGTTGAGAGAAATATGGAGCCAGAATTAGGCCAAAGACATAGGTATGCAAATGTGATTAATAAGACACACAATGGTAACATCCTTCAATGTAATTTTAACGAGCCCAGAGAAGGTAAACTCGACGTTTTTTTCATATTTAGAGATTCTGAAAAAATGTAAAAGGAGACTCCAGTGGGGTACCTTTTTTGAAGATAGTCTAGTCGGCTCAAAAAAGGGGTAAACTAGCACCTACCAAATGTTTATTCAAAACCATTTTAACGAGTGTGATAAAGACAAGATCACTCGCCGATTTTTTCATTTTTAAGGAGTCTGAAAAAAGCTTAATTATGGACTCCGTCAGGAATGTTCTTCTAGACCAATTTAACGAGTGTGAAAGAATAAGGTCACTCGACGATATTTTTAATTTTAGGGAGTCTAAAAAGAGCTTAAATATGGACTCCATGGGGGTTCCTTTTTCGTAAATTTAGTCCCTCAGGCCCGAAAAAGGGTTAAAATCATACCGGAGAATACTCTTCTAGGGAATCGAAGCTCCTAGAGTATACCTTTGTTCATACAGTTGACTGTCCAGACTGAAAAAGGGGTAAACTACCGCCGGACAGACGTGACTTCAAATTTCAGTTTAGCGAGTGTGAAGGTCAACAAGATCGCTCGACAATATTTTCATTTTTAGAGGGTCTGAAAAGGGCTTAAAAGAAGACCTGTTGTGTTTTGGGAGTCATGAGGGTGAGGTCAAGAGTGATAATGCGTCATGCAAAATGAGGCTCAAACTCATAATCAAGATAAACTAATAAGGACTCCCGAGCCTATGGTCATTAGTGACGGCATCGACACCAAAATGCAACCAGGATCTACCTAGGGCATCCATGTTAAGGTAGGCTCTACCACTAAAAAATGACACTTCGAAAGAAGCAAGGATGGTTCCATGTCACAAGTCGGTGGGATCGATCCTATGGCGTAGTGATAAAGACAACAAGATGCAGAAAGTAGAGGTGAAATCCTAACTTAAATGCAACAAGTAGGAAAAAATGACTTTTTACCAAAGGACCTTTTAAAAAGACCCAAATCTCCAAAAAGTTCCCCAATACCCAAAGTAACAATTATCGTAACAATCCATAGAAAACTCTTTAACCATACTAAATGGTTTTCAATTTAGAAAAAATGACAAAAGGGTCCAAAAATTGACAAAAGTGGCCAAAAAGGTCTATAAATAGAAGTTGACAGCTCATTATTGCTATTGCAAATTGAGAAATTGACTAAAAGCCAAAAATACCCCTTTGTGAAAAGAATTGATTTCGGGAGCTTCAGTGGACGAAACGAACTTCCGCTTGGACCAAGTAAGTACATACTAAAAGGTCAGCCCTACCTATGCATTTTATGCATAGGTAGGGGGCACCAACCTTAAAAAGGTCGGCCCTACGTATATGCAGGCATTCTTAGGACAACACGCATGTGCACGCGTGCAGAGGAAAGGTTGCACATGTGCACATGTGACTATGTGCATTACAACCCACGTGTACCCTCTAAGATGTGGAAAAAATAAAAATAAATGCAAGGGCTAATCTCTCCAAAACTTGTAAACTGCAGAATGTATGTTCACTGGATAGAAAGGGAGAATGAGGACATTGATATTTTGGTTGACGAGGATCCTAATTCTCTTTCCCCATCAATGCAATGTGGTTTGATAAAGTTTTTCCATTGTCCTTTCATGCGGGCACAACCTAGGCTACTGAACGCCTTGGTTGACTATTGGAACCCTGACACAGAGGCCTTCATGCTTAAGGGTCAATCGTTGACTCCAACAACCGAGGACATATAATTTTTGACTTGCCTCTCAAGGAGAGGGGAATCAATCAATTTCCACACTTTTCCTTCTGGGCCTCTCAACATAACAGAGTTGATTGGACTTCACTGTGAAGCCGGTACCGATAAGATGGGCACACAGGTGCCAATAAGAAAGATCTTTGGCCTATCATTGAAAGTGATAGTTTTTCTTATTGGGTGGATCACTGGATTTGCGACTCTACATTAGGCCTCCTATGCGCACATGAACTGTGCGATTCAGTGCTTAAATGCACAAATCTTTGACTGGAGTACCACATTGCTAGACTGCATGAAGAGGCAGTTGACGTAGTTTCGTATGCAGAGGCACAAGAACTTTGGATTTGGGACAATCCTTTGTGCTTTCTTCTTTGAGAGAGTACTAGGTCTGAGTCCTAGAGAGACGATACGAGGACACGAGGCCTCTCACCCCGCACTATGCAGATGGGCGGCGATGTTGTCGCGATAGGGGGGGGGGGGAGGACCATTGAGGCCTTTGATGATGATTTTTTTGCTTGATGGGCACGACAGATTCTGGTTATAGAGGACTAACCCTATGTCGGGATCGACTTCTCTAGAGATCCTGAGATTCTGGTACCTCCTGGAGAGCAGCGAGGAGAGATGGGTAAGTTTACTTTGTGTTTTTATTTCTTTTTCAAATTTATTTAATTTTTACATTGTTTCTATATATATCATTTTTTTTGTATGTACCAGAGTATCTGACAATTAAGTATGTGTTATGTGCAGATGTGGGGCCAGTGCATCCATCGGACTTCACGAGGAACATGTGACATCCTCGACCAGAGGCAGGACTAGCTGCGAATGACGGACCAGTAGCAACAGGGGGACCTCCAATCGATGAGGCTGAGAGAGTTTTGAGATGGGTAGAGCGGAACTTTACCTCGCTTACTTGCACAATCCCCATGGCAGAGATCGAGGATCTTCCACCATCCATGCAGCCTCATGTAGTCGGGGAACCATGGACGTGGGTCTAGGTTTTTCGGCGTTTGGAAATGCCATTGATCATTATAACAGGGCCAACAAGCCCCGTTCTTAGTTAGGCTGGACATCTTACGTGCCGAGGGCACTACTTGTATATTTTTGAGGGAATAATCCCTGTGACTTTCTGTTGGACGTGTTTTTGAGGCGCTTGCGTCCACCCATGTACTCTGATATTTTGGATATTATAAATGGATTTTTATGTCTTTTTATGTCTTATGGATTGCATCTACTTTACAAATGTATTTACCTATGCATGTGTGTGTATTTCTTACATGTGTGCAAGATGCCAATCTAAAATTTGATTAGCTAGAGTATATGTAACTTGATTTAATCTCCTAGGAACAAAAAAATATGCAATATAACCAAATCTTCGTTCTAAGAGACGTACTCTAAGGAATTTCCAGTGTAGAGTAGGGTCATGAACACGGTAGACTCCATTTAACTGAGACACAACCAATTGAGCATCTAAATAGACCCGGAGGTGAGAGATTCCAAGTGACAAAGCGTCACGAAGTAACTCAATAACTACGCTATATTCGGCGACATTATTTGTGGTGTCGCCTAAACATATACCTTATGAAGATAGAAACTGGCCCTGAGGTGTGAAAATCACCCAAGTTGTGGAGGCAAGCCTTCGAGTGTGCCATCTAGCACCGTTTGCGAATCCAGCAAACACCTATGATTCACTTGACATCTGCCACAGTGAAGAAGATGACATCAAAAAATGACACGTCCATAAAACCAAAAACCCAAAAAGTAAAAGTACAAAGACTATACATATATTACAAAAAGTCGCCCAAGGTTACCCACCTATGAGTAATACTTCTTGAGGTAGAGCCCATTTCTAGGCTCCACCAAAACATTTCCCTCAAATTCCACCAGTCGATAAGTGCATTTCTGTAGTACTTCGTTCACGATGAAAGGTCTGAACCACATGGGTTTGTACTTACCTACCCCTAGGGGGTCGTTATCTTGGTGATAGACCAAGACAAGGTCGCCTTCAGAGAAAATCCGAGGATGAACGGACCGATCATACTGACACTTAAATTTTTGTTAGTGAGCCTAATTAGACAAAGTCGCATCACGACACTATTCATTGAGTTGTTCGAGGTATAGTAACCGTTCTTCAAGTGGTGAAGTATCTAGCAATAACTGTACTACCAACTTTAACGATGGGATCTGTCATTCTATAGGCAAGACTGCTTCCAGCCCGTAAACGAGTTGAAAAGGTGAAAAACTGGTTGCAGTCTTAACAGATGTTCGGTAAGCCCATAATGTCGAATATAACATCAAATGCCAATTTGACTTGGCCAAATTGATCGTTCGTTGTAGAATGGTTTTAAGAGTTTTGTTTACAGCTTCCACCTGACCATTCACTTGGGGGTAGTAAGGTGATGAATGTTCCTGCCTCAACCCAATATTTGATGTTAACTCAATCATCATTTTGTTTTGAAAGTGAATGCCATGGTCAGTGACAATATCTCTCAAGACACCGAACCTTGCAGTTATCTGGTTGAACAAAAAGAGAGCTACTGTCTCCCTGTCATCTTTGAATGTTGGCATAGCTTTGACCAACTTGGTGAAGTAGTCTACTGCTATGATGATATAGAGGTGCCCCCTTGCTAAGGGGGGGTTGCATGTAGTGTAATCAATCCCCCATTTAGTGAAGGGACCAATGATAATAGCGGGAAACATGGGAGCGGGGTGTGCCCTCATCTTCCGAGAGAAGATCTGACACGGGTGGCACTTCTTGACCAATTCAACACAAAATTTGATTAATGTCGGGCATAAGTAATTGGCTCATAAATTATTTTGGGTTGTTTTCAATCGAGACAAATGACCGCCACATGATCCAGTGTGGCAATCGTTAAGCATGATTTCCTCTTCTTCATGAGTGAGACATTAGCGAAGGATGTAGTCTACACCTCGATGATACAATGTGTCCTCAAGTATGAAAGTGGTTTTGTGTTGGTCTTCAGGTTTGATTTGGATCTGATTGTATCCCAAAAAATCATCCATGAATGAAAAGGCCTCCCATCCTACACATTCATTGACTATCTGGTCAATAAATGGCATGGGAAAATTATCTTTTGTGTAGCAGGCCTTGTTCAGATCATGGAAGTCCGTGCATATGCGAATCATAACCTGTTTTTTATTGATTGACACAGGATTTGACACCCATTGAGTCAATTGGACGGGGTATATGAAACCATCTTTAAGTAGTTTCTCTACTTCATCCTTGATAGTTGCTACTTTCCTAGGATTGAATGGACGAAGCTTCTACTGGACTAGCTTGACATCAGGATAAGTTGTGATTTCATGTTCAACAATTCTTGGGTTTATGCCTAGCATTTCCTCATAAGACCAGGCAAAGACGTCGCAGAATTCTTTAAATAAATCTGTGTAGATTTGAATCTCCTTGGGGGAGCAGTCCGCTCCGACGAAGATATTCTCCACGACACTAGGGGTTCTGGAGATGTCAATAGGAATCGTCTCGACTATTGTTGCCATATTTTCTTCAACATAGACCGCGTGTGTTTCCAAATGATTGATAGGACAATCTTTATCTCCATTCATGGTCAGAGTGAATTATTCTACATCAATTTTTCTTAACTCCAGGAGGAAGTAAGATCTATGATGAAGATCATCCCAGGGTTTGTCCAGAATAGTCATTGCCTCAATAATCACTTCATCTGAAGGCAAGACTAAGTCTAAAGAATTTGTATCAACAAGGGAACCTTGAGCCCAAATAGGCTCGAGCACCGGATCTAACTCTTGTGCTGGAGTTGGATTGGGGTAGGCAAAAGCTCGTTGAATGGTCGAGTATGCAACTTCTATCGCGGACAAAGGCATGGCCATGCCATGGTTCTCTGTCCCTTCCATTGTAGTGGATGAGGAAGGAAGGGTCCACAGATCATGAAAGTACATCATGCGAAATGACAATATTTGAAAATTTTCAGCCCGATGCTGGTCGGGGACGACTGTCATATAATGGAAATTGTCGGTCGGAGGCGGGTAATCGAAAGTACCCATCAATGATGGGCACAAAACAACCCCTACATTGACGATGCCAGGCTAGGGGTTATCAATCATTAGGAACGTGGAGACTCCCGATGAACGTTCAAGACATGAGAAGGATAACTAATCAATGGTCACAATTTGGCCCTCGTGAGGAAACAACAAGACCCGAAACACTGTCACGACCACTGCTTGCATAACATAGGTCCCATTTCTGCCTAACAAAATATTGCAGTCGAGGGATGCATCAACCACTTCAACTTCGACACACATGGGTTTTCCCCCCAACTGCACGAGGAAAGAGGGGATGATCCCATGTGGTCGTAAAGAACGACCGTCAAAGGCTGTAAGTAGAGTAGGTGATGGAGACAAAATGGGTTGGCCAATGGCCTTCCAACACACCAAAGACATCATGCATGTCGAGGCACCCTCATCCACCACTGTACGGAAAATATTTCGGGTAAAGTTTTTGTGGTATAAGCCACTGCTATCTGAAAAGCAACGTGGTAAGGAAGACGAGGTTTTAAGTCAGAGGTATCAAGGATGATTGTGCCCGGGTTACAAGTCTCGACAGAGCCTAAGGCAGCTAACATGGCCTTTCTCTGGGAAGGGAAACTCTAAGGGACTTCCAAAGTAGACATCGCACAAAGGGTTTGTGATAAATCCTCCACCACAGAGTAGTTTTGGGTGGCCCTTGTGTTTGGGTTGTAAGAAGCTTTCTTGAATGAATGTTTTGGGATGTGCGTCATTATTTCTCCCAACATATTCTCAATCTGAAGAGGAAGAGGTGAGTTTTTGGCTTTTTTACCCTTCTCAGAGGTGCTTGGCTTGCCGTAATCATGTGCTCTAGTCATTATATAGGAATCACCTTTCATCATATACATGTTTGCAGACAAAGGATTACTTGAAGACGAAGGGGGTCCTTGACTGCCCCCTTCCACGCTCAAGGAGGCTTGAGTTAGATTTTTCCCGTGTGGGAACGGGTTTGTTAACATGACAAGATTTTGTTGTGCCAATAACTTCTGAGCCTCCGCAAGTCGAGGGCACTGATGCGTCGGGTGGTCTTCCTTGCAAATATTACAAGGATACTTTGACTTCTTCTTTTCAGTGTTGCCCTTGCCAGCATTATCGGTGGGTTTCTTATCCCCCTTACCCTTTTTCCATTGTTTCTTATTTCCATCAGGCTGTTGGATGGACTTTGGGTTTTTCATTTGCACACTGTGTACATCCGACTTTTGGGTAGGGGGAGCAGCTGAACCAGTGGTTTGTCTGGTTGTTGTCTATTGTATCGACAATTGTTTCAATTGATTTGAAAATGGATCAGTGGGCTTGGTTTGTGCTAAACCAATAATTCCATTAGCATGTGGTCCGGACCTTTGCCTGGTTTTGTCAAGGATTGACCTTGGTGCATCTGGAAAAATCTCGTAGAGTAAACCAGATTGAGAGTAAATTAGCTCTAGTTGTTGCGCTCTCATTATCGCATCTTCCTCGGAAAACACTCTGGATGTTGTGACATCTTTAGATAACTGGGGTACCAAAGACTTAAGGAACCACTCTAGCAGGAATGTTGGTGGGATAGGTACTTTGATCAAACTCTTCTGGCATCTCCATTCTCAAATATCATTCGAGATATGGTCCTCTTTTGTCTACTCAAAATTGGCCAACAATTCAGTGCCAACGTTGTATCTCACAGGTAATTGGAAATGGTTAAGAAAATCCATTGCCAATTTGTCGAAGGAAGAGTATCGTGAGTGGTTGAGCTCAATGTACCATTTCGCAACACTCCCTATGAGAGTGCATTGAAACAATTGCAACTGAACGAAGTCGTCTCTTAATGATTTGGACGAGCACCATAAGTGGAAGGTAGTCACGTGATCACCAGGATCTTCGTTAGGCTTGGCCTCAAACTTTGGAATGTCCGAAGGCAACTTGGTCGGCATGGGAGGCGAAATCGGATCGTGACAGATGGGGTCATTTAAGAGCCTTGTCAAATCTGGCAAGTGCAGGGTTTCCAGAAATGGTAGTTTGGGTTGTCGATTGTAGCCTAGGAAAAAATAGTCTAGGGTTTGACTGGCACTAGGTTGCTGGCCAGGGCTCTGGTAATAACCATGACCGTGACCAACGTACGTATTGGGCGTTTGTTGAGACATCATCTATTGGTTCCCATAATAAGATGTAAAGGGATGGAATTGTATCACATTCCAAGGATTTTTGGAGGGGTTGCTCTCTGCCAATCCGACGGGCATAGGCGTTGGACCTTTCCCGGGGTTCCACTGGGTATGGAAAGGGTTTCCCCCGATCAACATTCCTGGAAAGGGGACTGGTCCCTGCCATGGATTCCAATATCCTTATGAGGAAGGAATTCCTAAGTGTGCCCCCTGTGCAGGAGTAATACTCTATACAGGATGTGGTTGTCCAGAACCGGGGTTGCCTCCGGCTGAAACGACAGCTGACAAGAAAGTGTTGTTACCAAATGCGTCGAATAAAGAGAAAGGTGTCAGACCAACCAACATATTATAAGGATGGAGTGCTTGACTACCTGCTCCAAACAAGTTTATGTTAGGCTCAGCGGAGTGTTGAGGAACACCACTGAGTGAGGGGGACGAAGGGGGTATATGACCCCCGCCATAAGGGAAAGTGATAAAGGGAGTGGAAGTGCCCCCAATAGATCCTTACAAAGGAGCGTGGGAACTCCCTGCCCCCAGACCCAAAGTTTGTAAAGTGGAGGAGGAAAGTACAATACTTGTACCGAAGCCAGGCATCCCGTATGAGAAAGGAGAGCCTGTTGTGTTATGCGTAAATAGAGCAGTGATCGTCGCCATATACGGAATCAGACTGCTGCCCGAGGTAGAAGGAGTTGAGACCATGGTGGCCTGGACTGATGACGGTTGGTTAGGAGGTGGAACACCTCCAATAGTGAGAGTCGTGAAGGAAATATCAGTATTCCCTAAAGAAGTGGTAGCATTTGCTTCCATTGTTGCTGCTATACTCCCTCAGTCACCTATGTAAGTTACTAGAAAGATAGGCAACTAGGTTTCCAGCATGCAAATAGTCACAATGCGGGTACAGTCGACAGTCAGGTGGACCGCAATGAGCAGGGTATCAAGCCCGAAACCTATCAAGGGTATCGAAAGCAAGTGTTCCGGAAGACAACTGAGGACCTTGAACGGATTGGAGACCCACAAAGCTCTGTGGCAAATGCAATCAACGGAATCCCAAGACAAGCCCTCTATATGCGTTCCCCACTACATTTGGTTCGGCTTTGGAGGGGTTATCTTCGCTACCTTTCCTTACATGACATCGTGTTTAGCCCCTGTGTTAGAGGGGGGTCCCAAATAAATTTTACGATACTGGACTTTTGACACTCCCTAGCACAGACTCTTATGTATGTTTTTCATCCTTGAAGAGTTTCCTCTCCAATCCTAAATCAAGGTTCTAACCTAGACTAGTTGATGTACCCTACAAAGCATAAAGTCTAGTTGATTTTAATTATTCGTTAATTTTTTGGGCTTGTCTTAAGTCAAAAGGTTATGAAAGTGAAACTAGTGATGTTTTGAGAGACGAAAAAGAAGATAAACAACAAACTAGAAACAAAATAACTTCTTCTTGACAAATTTGGATTTTCTCTTTTTAAATATATATATATATTTTCAAACCAACTTTTCAAACTTTTTCTTTCTAAGATCTTTTAACTGAAAAAATCAAACAAGATTTTGCTCGGCTACGATCTACTTATTGTCTTAATTTAATCGGCCAATAAATTATGAAAACAATCTTTTTCCTATTGATTAATCCAAACAACCGATTCTTTAACCAAACCAAGAAGTAAAAAATTTCAAAAATGCTTCAAAATACCAGAATTGAAAAATGGATTCCTTTTCTTTCTTCTAAAGAAAGAAAAAAGGTGAAGTGAAGACAAAACAAAAACCAAAAAACAATTATGGATCTACTGCAGATCACAGGGAGTCACTTGACCAAACCTAAAAAAGGTTGATCGCAAAAAGACTCACAGATTTGTCTAAGACTCTACTACAGAAAATTCAAGAAAACTGTATGATGAAAATAAAACTATGCTACGGTCAAACCTAGGCTACCAATTGTGATCACAGAGACCATGGTAGAGACCAAAAAGACCCCTGAAAATACTGGCTTCTGACAGGTAAGAGGATGATTGCCTCTCTCTGTCAAAATATCTCCCCAACATAGATACGTGATAGTCACCACAATAGCTAGCATATATACGCGTGTTGTCCAAAGGAAGAGCGTGTATGCGTGCATGCAGAACTACTGCAGGGTGCGTATAGCTCTGTAAATGCTAAAAAAAAAATGACAAACACAATCCAGCCCAGGCAGGGAGCACTGGTACTAAAACCAGAGTCCCTCAAAGACATAGAAAATAACTTTGGCAAAGAAAATGCAAGGAAAATTTTGATCAAACAAAGTTAATATGAGGCTATTCCTATGCTATAGAATGCAACACAGAGACTATGAAAAAATCTAGGAAACCCCTAAGAAGGATCACTCCTGACAGGGAAAGAGGATGACTGCCTCTAAAAAAAAAATCTGGACTTAAGCATGAAACTGACACTTCAACAACCCAACGGATATACGCGGGCTGTCTAAAGGTGGGGTGCATGTATACGCGGGTAGAGCTTCTGCAGGCCTCGTATACCTCTGTAAATTTCCGGAATGAAAATTAAACAGCCAAGCAATCATGGAGGGAGTACTGGTATGGAAAACCATAATCCCTACAAGCTCAGACTCTTGCAAAAACTTAGAAAAAAGGTAATAAACCAATTCTAAAATACCCAAAAAGTATCCCCAAAAAACCCTAGAGATTCCCTAGTACGGTCTCCAATTCTGTTGTGGGTGGGAAATCACTCCTACAGACTAGAATTAAGGGTTTTATCATGCATGCAGAAATGACCTAAATTCTCCTAATTTTTACCAACATCCAAAGCATAAATCCCATTACTCATATGCAAATACACGGCTAAAGAGATTCGACTACTGTACGTCAGTTTCCATGTTTGATGTCGATCCCTTTAACGCTTGGTCGCTCCTTGAATACAACTCTCCTCCCAACACTGAACTTCATTCATAAAAGACAAACAAAGAACTCCACATGCATATAACCTATAAACTAATGGGTTAGAGATTCTATCAAAATATAATCAAATTTAAATATTAACAATCTCATATGGTGGGACGGGAAAAGTACTTATTTTGTTAATCTCACAAAATTAAACTTACAATGGTGAGATCGACCACTGCTCCTCGAATATGGTCTTGGGATCCTCTTCAAATGTGCTCCAACTGCTTTCTGTATATGCTTCTCTTCACACAATAGTTGCAAAAGGTTGGGGCAAGGGGAATACTAAATCGGGTATAGTTTATTTGCTATGATTTTCCTCTTTTCGAATGGGACCCCTACCCCTTATTTTATAGGCTAGAAAGGGCTAGGTATTTGGTCGAGTGACCGACTATCGACGGTCAGTCGATTTAGTTAACTTAACCAAAACTGTGTGTTATGTCTGCAACTTTCCGTTTTTTCGTGCTTTTTAGGTATACACGGGTTGTAGTGGGTCAACCAATGTACACACACGTGCAGTAGTGGAGCAGGGCGTGTATGCCTTCAAAAAGAGTGTTTTTTAAGAAGTTGTTCAGTAGTGGCTTTGAAAATAAGGAAAATGATATGGCATGATGCCAAGTAAGCATGTCTGGTGCAATTTAGGGTTATAACATCGAGTCCTAACTTCTTGTACCCAGATCTTGTCGGGGACATGCACAAAGAAAAGTAAATGAAGAGAAGATCGCTTTGATACCACTGATCCATATTTATGAGCAGAACAAAATAAATAACAGAATGAATACAATAACACAATGATACAGAGAACAACAAGAGATATCCAGTGAACAATAACTTGTATTGAATAAATAAAATAGGCTGAAACTGTAAATTGCAGAACTGAAAACTACTTGCTTGAATGGTGGTAGCTATCTCTGAGAAAAGATGTGGATGTTACACAGATCCATCTAAGTAGAATGATTACAATGAGGCTCCAGAGTCTGTTTTAACATTGCTCATGAATGAAAAAACCCTAGACATCCAAGAACCTAACCCTAGGAGATGAAATGCCAAAAGTTATGTGGGCCCCGATGGGTAAGTTGGTACCTCAACTTCACGGGGTCATAACTTTTGCATACGACCTACATTTTAGGCCCGTGATAGCTCATTGGAAAGGTATTTCCAAGAAATACACATTATTCCATAAAAGTTTAACTCTATCTACAGTTTGATTGTGGCAAGCCAAAAAAAACATTGTTTAGGGACCCAAAACGTCTCTGGAAGTACAAAAAGATGTATTGACATGAAAAATTACAAAATAATCTAGTTGGATTAGGTGGGAAGCCACCAATCTCCACCTAGAAACTGTGTAGGGCTTCATACATCCCCGAAAGTGTAGAACCCACAATCACAAAGGATTACAGAAGAACGTGTTGAACTAAAACTGTCAAAAGGAGCCAGTTGGAATAGGTGGGTGGCCACCAATATCCACTTGGATCAAAACATGTATTAATGCTCAGTTTTTTTTGTTGGCACACAAAATATTGACTATATCAATTATATTTCTTGTTTCTCTTTTTTCATTCTTACCTTAATATCCTTTAGCATGCTTTTATTTCTCAATCCACTTGCTAAAATTCATTAAATAAGGGAACTTATTACTTTCCTTTAGACATTTTCACATCTCTTGTTTCCAAGGAATTCCCATCTTAATCATTATATTTAGTTATCCTAGAGTTCTTCTTATAATTTCTTCAACACCTTAGTAAATCCATACTCTTTCAACAAGTATTCACGACATCGAAGGATGAAACTTTTTAAAAATGGTTTCTATAATTTAAATCCTTGATTAGGTCCATTTTTTTTTTAGTAAGTAAGTATTCTATAAAAATCCTTTCAGAATAAAAAATTACAGCATTGCCATGTCTATCTGAGGACTGTAGTTACTGAATTTCCCCGTGGGGAAACCAATTCAGCCAGCCCCCCAAGTCCAAAACCATTGTTTCATAAAACCAATCATATAACATAATTAAGCAACTGGATTGGAATCGCCCCATGGGAAAACTGATTCACACAGGCTTCTAGACCCTCTAGGACTGACATAAGACAATCATAACATATTTTAACTGAAAAGACAAGTGGAAAAATATAAACAAAACAACCAACAATCCATGCAGTTTGAAACCTTTGCATCTCATGTTGTGGACGTGTTGCATGGTACCATATCCAAGGTGGGTTCCTGGAGTGCTTGAGCCAAGTCTGGTGTTGCGTCATCCACTGGAGACCTTTGCAGAGATGGGACCAATATCGTTGTTGAGTCCACTAGTGCATTTGGTCCCGCTTCTGATGGGTGGCAAGAACTGTGCACAGAGGAGAGCATTTGTAGGATTTGTGTCCCCTTTCTTTCCAAGACTTCCAGGCAAAAGAACAGATCATCCACCTCTTTTTGAACCTCGAACACTAGGTATTGCAGAATTGGAAGGTTGTCTTATAATTTTTCACAGGTATCGTAGTCTAAGAAGGAGTGGGGTTGTTCCAGATTCTTCTCATGGAAGCCGAAGATACCTTCGTGGGGAGATTAGACCCATGGTGATTGCACTGGCAAAGGCGCAGGACATAAGTTCTTGGGTGAATTGGGAGGGATGACCAGGGTGGGTTGTGAAGAGGAGGCCAAGTCTGGTATAGGCCCTGGGTTGACGCCTAGTGATTTCCCCAAGAGGTTAAACCATTCAACTCTACATGCATAGGGCGAGGAGAGAGGCGAGAGACCACTAAGACTATGAGCGAACTTCTCCGAAGAGGCTGGTGAGGAGGGTGACGAGCTATGAGAGAGTGTGGGGGTCGAATTTCCAGACGCAACCGATTTTGGTGCCAAGCCGAACCACATTTGGATTTTCCACACAGTATCGACATGGTTGGAGTATATAAAAGGTAAGAAGGCACAAGGAAATGACGAGAATGGCCAGTGAGAACCAGAGGAGGGCACAGACCACGGGATGGCTCTGGAAAGATAGGATAAATATGGAGGAGACACTATTGAGCTTCATGGTATGAATACCACTGAGAGGGGAGGATGCACAGATGCATAGGTGAATAGAGTAATGGTGGATCCATTTATCAGATGGGAGGCTAGAGTAGAGAGAACTAGGAGAGTTAATGGCACTCTGGTAGCAATGAATTAGATTTAAGTTAATGGTGTGGGAGGTGGAGAGTGGCATGCGCCCGTCATGTGGCTATTTCCACATTGGCAGTCTCCATTCCCATCCTCGCGGCACCTGTCCTTCACTAACACCCCATCCAAGGGAGTCCATTTTGTATTTCTTGTTCCCTATTACTTTCAGAATTTATCCACCAATTTACAACTACAAATACTCATTTTCATCTAGGGGATTCCATAATTGTTCATGAGTGGAGTATATGTATATCTTCCTAACATTTATAGACAAGTTTTCTCAACTAGTTATCCCACATAAAAACACAATTCACTCCTTGTCAATATTCAATGTTTATGAGCTATCAACCATATATACCAATTCATTCAAGAATCATCTATCTATTCATAAATTATTTAATACAACTTATATTTTTAAATGTGGGTCTTCAACTTCTTCTTTTTTTCATCAAAGACCATCAACATCGAAGCCATCATTCATCTTTAAATTATTTTATTAAGGTCCATCCTAGAGTGAAATTTATTTTCGAAGGTATGTTATATACATTGTTTAGAACCCACACATTTATGTACAAGATATTTTCTGTAGCCCAAGTGTTATCTATGTGTGTCAATTATTTATTCCATTGATGATATGCATACCTCTTTTCATTTATAAAGGTATAAAACTTATGCCTACCATATTTCTTAAGACAAATTGGTAATGCAATCATGATACATAATACTCAATTAATTAGTGTACATGCAGTCACTATACAATAATTAGGTTTACGACCATCATGTGGGCTCATTTGGCCCTAGTGTCATAAATACACTCTTATACCATATGCAATTTCTGTCTAAGTTAAACCCAAATTATATATGTAATGTCCCTTGCTAATTTTTTGAAATTTTTCTTCAGTTTGTTGGTTGGAATATTTTGTCAAATGGTTTGAGTACATACAATGTATATTAATTTATTGGTAATGTTGAGTTGTTTTTTCTAAAAGTATATAAAAATACACAATATATATATATGCCCATAACTTATTACCTTGGAATTATATGACAACAATAGAACATTCTTCAATAACAAAAATAATAGAACAACAAACAATGAGATAAAACATGACTTGTTCATTAATAAGAAGGGTTTCCTTTAAATTAATGGGATGTACAAACGATCAAGGATAATATTACAAGACTATGTAAATAGGTTGTATGCAACAATCAATGGGTAATAAGAAAACAATCCTATGATGAATAGATTGGCCCAACCTGTAGATATCTATACCCACAGAAAGTGGCTTGACCTCCAATAGAAAACTCAACCACAAATAAAAGATGCAACCAACAAGAGTGACTCATTCTTCTAGCTAGTAAAATTAGTGTAGCATATGTAGGTCAAACGCAACAGTATAGAACTCATCCCCAACAGGACTAGAACCCACCCAACTAAGAAGAACTCACTTTAGTATGCACAGAATTAAGTCATCAAGATGAAAATCACCCAACAAATAAACCCTTCTCTCAACAAACAAGTACCATGTCCCAACTGCAATAACCTTCAAGAAATTACACCCAAATTTCAAGAGGATGTGCCTGGCCTTAAAGGAAAGTGCCCAGGAAGTGAGAAAGGAACCCATGAAGTAATAAATGCACCCAAACAGTAAAAATAGTCCCCTTCAGTCACTAATACGACCCCCTTCCTCACTAAATTCGTCCAGTACTATGGGAACTCAACCTCTATGAAGAAAGCAACCCAAATCTCAAGAACTTAGCCACCACAATTGAGAAATCATCCTCATATAAAGAAACTTCACTACCAAAAGATGAAATACTAATCCATTTGAAGCACACTGAATAAATACGAATGATCTCTTCCCTATGAACAACTAGGGTGGATGGTCTCACCACCGAAACCAATATTTTTTCTCTACAGGATTTTTTCATCCCAAGATCCAAATCCACAAGAGCTCTCTCAAGTTTGTTTTTAGAAAATAACATATGCATAATGAGAGAGGGCACCCTCATTCTCCTTTTATTTCCTCATTGACCCTTTTTGGACCCTTTTTCCCTTTTAATAAATTAAAGTGACTTTATAAACTCAAGTCACTTAAAACACCTTTTTAATTAATTACTTAATGTCACTTTAAAAATATAACCTTTTCTAACCAAGTGACATCAAATAATCACCTTGACCCCCCTTTTCTTTGTTGTCTATAGTATAGAAGAGTTATCTAGGCTACTACTCCATCTATCTAGAGATATCACTTGGAAAGGAACATCACAATCCTCCTTTCCCAATATTTATTGCCCTTAAGCAACCACAAACCAGGATGCTAAAAACAATTCTCACTCTCCCACGTGGCATCCCCTATCGACCAATCCCTCCACCTGACACAGTATTCTCTGATCACTCTACTTGTCAATATCCTTCCCCATATATTGAAAACCTTCTCAAGATTCAGTATCATATGTCCCCTCTCGTATAGTGGTAGTAACTTGTGGTCCATGTTCCTTCTTGAGGCATGACACATGGAAAACACTATGAATATGGATACCCTTTGGAAATTCCAGTTCATAATATACCTCTCCAACTCTTTGGGTCACCTTGTAGGGACCATAGAGGCGTGGCCTCATCCCATTAGCACCAACTTTACTCAATGAAAACAATATATATAGTTGCACCCTCTAGAAATCCACGTCTCCAATATTGAAATGGTGCTCCACCATGTGCTTGTCTACATACCTTCTATGTTGATCCTGGGTGATCTACAAACTATCATGAGTGGTATTGTAGAAATGATCACCTAAATGTAACCACTCTATCCATGACCTCACATATTCATGTAGATACCTCTCAGTCTATTGGTTCACCATCTTTGCTTGACCATTCGTCTAAGGGTAAAAACTAATACTAGGAGTCAAACCTCTACTTGAAAATCTGAGCCTCTCCTACCAATATGTTCTATGAAACTTGTTATCTGGATCAATGGAAATGACTCTAGGATGCTCATGGACTCTAAAAATCTCCCCATGAGATAACTTTGTCACCCGTGTTGCCCCATACTTTGAAGAAATCACCAGAAAGTGCATAAAATCTGATAATTGGTAAATCACTGCACACATACTATCTGCTCCCTACACCCTTGGTAAACCTATGATGCAATCTATCAACATGATCTCCCACTCTTGCTTAGAAAAGGGAAAAGACTGCATCAACCCTGCTATATGAGTGTGCCCCGACCTGCTCTACTGACAAGTTGTACACTGCCCCATATCTTCCAACAAATCTTCTGCAAAGTCCCTCCATGTGAACCTCTATTTGACCCGCCTATAAGTGGTAAAGTCATCAGGGTCCCATACTAGCTTGTATGATGTGAAGCACACTCTACTCATAGCATTGATATGTAAGGTGATAACATAAGTATCCACCTAACTGCCCCTGATAAGAGACACAATCATAAGCTACATAAACTGAATCAACTCCTCACAAGAACACTCCTCCAATCAACTAATCCTAAGCATCCCAAGAGCAAAATCTAGAAAGAGAAAACTAGCCATCTCATCTGTATTGGCTATTGAGATATCAAAAATTGCAGTACCAGGGTCCCAAACCAATCTTCGAGAGGAACCATCACCCTGAAGCTGCACCCCTCTAATGTTAACCGTATGATCACCATGCTCAGACTGCACCCTCCTCTCTTGGTCCCCCAAGATGAAATCCTTGAAAGGACTGAACTCACTATCATGGATCATGTCTTTCGAAGGAATCTCAGTGAATTCAAAGTATGCCAAACCATGGATAGACTCAATCTTGGGTATTGTGAGGGAAAATATACCTCACCATATAGAACAAATCTTATCAAATCCTCTCACAACATCCCCAAAATAAAGAAGACCAATCACGGATATGACCTTGTCGATCATCCTCATCATCTAAAGAATTTTATCACTGCAATGAATGTCAGCATCCCAACACCAAATTGGAAGTCCACCACTCCCAATGTCTGCTGAAATCTCTATGAACTGATCCAACATAGTTTGGATATCCTCCTGGGAACTCTGCACACTGATCACATGGTCCAAATGAAATACCTCTATCATGGCCATAATGGCCCTTGTCTCATGCAACTAGCTCTAGTGATCCTCCCTTGTCCTATTGTATACCATGAGGGAATCAAATAACAACAATAAATGCCTCTTCCACTTCCTGCAAGACTGGAAAGTGACTAGTGTGTTGGTCAACCCCAAGGGCATGACCAAGAAATCATAATGAAGTTTGTAAGAAGACCCGTGAGTATCTTTCTCCCTGGCCCTCATCTGGCGATATCCTATATGAAGATCGATCATTGAGGGATATCTTGTTCCTCAAGGCTCACCCATCCACTCACCGATCCTAGGTAACCTCAACTCAATGGTATGCTTGAGGACTCTGTCGGGAGGTCTCCTTGGAGGAAATGCCCCAAAACTCCTTTACACACTACTGTGTGCCAATGAATACCCATACACATTGTTTCCTATCACTAAATCATTTTGTACCATCCTGTATCTTGTAGGCGCTACTGTATACATCACTCTACTGGTGTCTCATGAACCTGTATCCCAGAGCATTCCCATGTTTGTCATATACTTGTCCACCCAATCCATGGATGTATATAATTCCTCATGGGATAGTCCAAACAAAATGTTCTCAACTATCTCCTCCATAACTAATACTTAAGCCTTTAGTGGGATCTCCAAAAGAAATGGCTCATGATCCCCACAATGCAAAAGAGGAGCATAGTCAAAACCCTTTTCATCATACCTCTCCTCAAGCACTTGCAACTTTGAATGGTCCTTGTGTGGGATCATCACAAGAGGCTCCTCCCTCAAATCATGGGGGCCACTCATGCCCTCATGTGTCACAACTTCCATAGATGATGGAGTGTCTGTTGTAAGTGATGAGGATCATGCCAAAATGAACTAGTAACAAATATCAACCTCCCTTTTCTTGTCTTCAACGAACTTGAGAGAAAGGTCCCTATTCATGAACAATTGCAGGTAATCTGATTTCATCTTCTCTAGTGCTTCTTTGATTATTCACAATTGAGCACTAGTGACTCCACCTACAACTCCTTTTTGTCTCTCCTCCATCTATTTTTTCCACATAAGACCTTCAATGAACTTATGATCACCATCTACCCTTATAAACACTTGTACAATTTGATCCTATGAGACCAATAATTGGTCCTTCAAGTCCTGCACTAGTGAAGGAATTTATTCATATTCATCATAGTGGCATGGGTTGTCTCACCATTGATTTTATGTTTTGTTTTCCACTGTAAGAACACTACCCTCATCAAACTCAATTGGCTCACTAGATAATACTGTGCAATCTCCAAAAGGTAGGTTAGCATCATGATCAAGTAATACTTCATCAAGGAAACTCTTCTCTCTACAAGGCCTATCAAATATGGTCTCTAAGTTAACATCAAAGAGACTTGTGTCCCCCACACCATCAACAACGTTTGCTTCTTCTTCATCCTAAATCACAGTGCCATTAATTGGTTCTTCTTCATCCCAAATCACAATGTCATCAATTGGCTCCTCATCCCAAACCAAACTGTCACTCTACTGGAAAAAAACTATATCAATGCTATATTCTTCCTTGTATTACCAAATCACCTTTGTGGTATTAGGTTCTAAGGCCGCATGAGCTTCCATGTGCTCATTTGCACGAGAAGAAACATATGAAGAGTCAACACTTTCCTCATTTTTAGAAGTATCAAAATTATCAGAAACTAGTACCTTTTTCCTTGGCATCTTCACCTTCTTGTCCACTGATACTTGGGGTTCATACCACTCAGGATGTTTGATGGTGAAAAAATACTTGAATAACATGTCTGCATGAAATTCCTTACTAAGCACCATATATTCACTCAAACAATCGGTAAACTCCTCATCTTTCTCTTGTTGTCTTTAATTTCTTGTTCTTTTCCCCTTTGAACCACATGATCCATTGTTCCCTACATTGTTTTTATTGTTTTCCATATCCAAGTTTGTATACCCTCACGGGATGAGAGCATCACAAGCTCTAATACCACTATAATGTCCCTTGCTAATTTTTTGAAAATTTTCTTCGGTTTGTTGGTTGTAACATTTTGTCAAATGGTTTGAGTGCATACATTGTATATAAATTTCTCGTAATGCTAAGTTGTTTTTTCTAACAATATAGAACAATATATAGGACCAAAAATTATTACATTGGCATTATCTGAAAGAAATATAACATTTCTTCAATAACAAAAATACTAGAACAACAAGAAATGAGATAAACTTTGCCCTATTCATTAATAAGAAGGGCTTCCTTTAAATTAATGGGATGTACAATAGACAAGGAGAATTGTTGGGTATGTGTTATATTCTTTGTATGTGTGTGTGTGGGCGTGTCAAATTCGACAACTGTGTCTTACTAAATTAATCCCGGATTAAAGGATTAGGGTTTTGGTATCTACAAAATACCTAAAAACATTGTATATATTGTATGTTGAATGGTGAAATTCAAGATAATGAAATCAGAAAGGTTTTCCTGGTTGATGGTTTCCGGTATAAATCTTTGTGTACTATGTGAATGAGCCATTGATTAATTTCTATTTTTCTTAAGAATCTATATGCATTGTTGTACTTCACAGGTTTAAAACTTACATGTGGTATCATAGCAAATTTTTGGCTTCAGAGGGACGCCTTTGTTGCTGAGGGTTTGGCTCGGTCTTGATAGATCAAGTTTATCTTGGGTTTGTGATAAACCTGGGTTTAGTGGGAGCTTTTGCAGTGGTGATTTGAGTGTAGAAAGAGGAATGGAAATCTCTTCTAGAATCGAGATAGAGAAGTTCAACGATAAAAACTTTGAGCTATGGAAGTTGAAGATGGAGGACCTTCTTGTAGACAAGGAACAATGGATCATTGTGGATCCTGGTACACGGCCTACTAGTACACCATCTACTAGCACACAAGCTACTCAGACACAATCTACTAGTACACAAACTACCAGTACACCACCTACTGGTATGTCGAAGGAAGATTGGGAGAAGTTGAACATAAGAGAAAGGAGTACTATTCGACTCTGCCTGACAGATTTGGTGTTGTTGAATGTATCAGGAGAATCTATAGCCAAGGAACTATGGGATAAGTTGGGGAATTTGTATCAATCAAAGTCCATAGTAAACAAGTTATTTATTAGAAAGAAGTTGTATCATCTTAGGATGGAAGATGGAGATTCTGTGACAAAACATCTAAATGCCTTTAATACTTTGGTAAGTCAACTTGTCTCTATTAATATTACGATTGCAGAAGAAGATAAGTGTATTACTTTGTTATGTTCTTTGTCAGACTCTTGGGATAATTTGGTTGTAGCAATTGGTAGTACCACTCAATCTACATTGAAGAATGAGGATGTAGTTTCATCCTTGTTATCTGAAGAGATGAGGCAAAAAAGCATGGATAGTCATAACACATATGCTTTATTTGTAAGAGGTCGTACCCAAGACAGGAATCCTGGTAAGCCTTCGGGGGAGAGACCTAAATCTATAGGTAGATCTAAGTCTCCAGGAAAATCCTTGAGGAAATGTCGGAAGTGTGGTAAAACATGGCATTATAAGAAAGACTGCAAGTCTAAGAAGGTTGAAAAACCAAAGGGATCTGATAGTACCTCTTCCACAGAGGCAAAAACCTCCACTGAAGAAGGAGGTGATGTTTACTTGGCATCTACAAGTACACATGCAGACCGTGATGTATGGTTGATCGACTCAGGTGCATCATACCATATGACTCCTCACAGGGAGTGGTTCTCTGAATATGAAAAATATGATGGTGGTGATGTATTCCTAGGAGATGACACGATATCCAAAATCATGGGATGTGGAAGGGTTAAGTTGTTGCTAAAAGATGGAAGGATTATAACTCTCCCCGGGGTTCTGCACATTCCAAAACTTTTTAGGAGCCTAATCTCTGTAAGCAAGTTGGATGATGCAGGAGTGGTTACTATATTTGGAAAGAACACTTGCAAGATGGTACGAGGAGAAATGGTGTTGATGAGGGGAGTTCGCTGTGGAAATATGTACAAGTTGTTGGGAAGAACTTATACTAATGGGTGTAATAGTTATGTTGTCCCTAAGTAGATAAATGAAGGAAACAAGACCAATACTGTCCTAGAAAAGAAGACCATGTTGTGGCATCAAAGACTGGGGCATATTGGAGAAAAGGGCCTTCGAACACTACACGATAAAGGTATGGTTGAAGGTATGTCTAATTGCACTCTGGATTTTGATTTCTGTGAACATTTCATATATGGTAAACATAATCGAGTAAGATTCCCATCTAGTGCTACAAGAGCAAAGGGGATCTTAGAATTGATACACAGTGATGTGTTTGGACCTGTGCATGTTCCATCACTAGGTAAGTCTATGTATTATGTTTCATTCATAGATGATTTCTCAAGGTACACATGGATTTATTTTCTTCGAAAGAAATCTGAGGTATTTGATAAATTTAAAGAGTTTAAGGCTTTGGTAGAAAATCATAAGTGCTCTGGTAAATTATTGAGAACAGATAATGGTGGAGAATTATGTGGAAATGAATTCAAAGAATTCTGTAAGAAATGTGGTATAGCAAGTCAGAAGACTACTCCATACACTCCTCAGCAGAATGGAATTGCAGGAAGGATGAACATGACACTGATGGAAAAATCAAGGAGCATGCTCAGTGGTGCCGAGTTAGGATAGGAATTATGGGCAAAGGCAGTGGGTACAATGTGTTACTTGGTCAATCGATCACTGTCATCAACGTTGGATGATAAAACTCCACATGAGGTATGGTTTGGAAAGAAACCCTCTCTTCAACATCTTAGATTGTTTGGATGTGATGCTTATGTACATGTTCCAAAGGAAAATAGGAGTAAGTTGGATAAAAATGTTGAAAGTGTATATTTATTGGTTATAAATATGGTGTGAAAGGTTATAAGTTTTGGAACCCAGAAACCAAGAAGATTGTTTACAGTCGAGATGTTGTTTTCAGATAATTAAAAGGTGTGTCTAAACAGGAATTCCTACCAACGCAAGACGAACCTGAGAAAAGAGAGCTTGAGTTGGATGATGCAAAATATGAATCATTTGAAGAAGAGGAAGTAGAAGAAGAAGAAGAAGAACCTCATACCCCAGTATTGAGGAGATTAGTGAGAGATAGAAGGCAACCAGAAAGGTATATTCCACCTGATTTCTGTTCCAATTTTTCTTTATCTATTACTGATGATGATCCCATAACTATCAGCGAAGCAGTGAATTCAAAGGACACTAAACTCTGGAAGAAGGCCATGGTTGAAGAAATGGATGCCTTGGATAAGAATGAGGCATGGGATATAGTTGAGTTGCCAGCTGGAAGAAAATATGTTGGTAGCAAATGGTTGTTCAAGAAGAAGTTTAATGCACAAGGTAAAGTAGAGAAATACAAAGCTCGGTTAGTAGCAAAAGGTTATTCCCAGGTAGAGGGAATTTACTTTGGTGAGATTTTTTCTCCTATTTATAAGTTAACTTCTATTAGATTTCTTTTATCTATTGTTGTTGCTTTTGATCTTGAAGTGGAACAGATGGATGTGAAGACAACATTCCTACATGGGGATCTAGAAGAAGAAATCTACATGAAGCAGCCAGAAGGCTTTGTAGTGA
>ML808941.1:9303-24127 GCA_009831015.1 Picea engelmannii | reverse complement strand
TCTATTAGATTTCTTTTATCTATTGTTGTTGCTTTTGATCTTGAAGTGGAACAGATGGATGTGAAGACAACATTCCTACATGGGGATCTAGAAGAAGAAATCTACATGAAGCAGCCAGAAGGCTTTGTAGTGAAGGGAAAGAAGGAGCTAGTCTGTAAGCTAAAGAAGTCACTATATGGTCTGAAGCAATCACCTAGGATGTGGTACCAAAAGTTTGACACATACATCCTTGGATTGGGATTTGTGAGAAGCAGGGTTGATCACTGTGTATATTCCAAGTAGGTTGGTAATCACTTCATTTATGTAGTGTTGTATGTTGATGACATGTTGTTGGTAGGAAATAACATGGATGTTATCAAGGAGGTGAAATTACAACTATCCTCCAAATTTGACATGAAGGATCTCGGTGTTGCTAACTTCATTATGGGAATGGAGATTAAAAGAGATTGTGCAAACATGAAACTCTGGTTGAATCAAAGAAACTATGTTGAGAGGATATTGTAGAGGTTTAATATGCATGGAAGTAAACCGGTCAAGTTTCCTATTCCTATAGGTGTAAAGTTATCTGCAGATCAATGTCCCAAGACAGAGGAAGAAGAAGAGGACATGTCCCATGTTCCATATGTCAGTGCAGTTGGCAGTTTGATGTATGCAATGGTTTGTACTAGACTGGACATTACACATGCAGTGGGAGTTTTGAGAAGGTATATGTCAAAACCAAGTGAGGAGCATTGGACAGTAATAAAAAGGGTCTTCAGGTATTTTCGTGGCACTACTAGTTATGGATTGTGCTACCAAAAAAGACCAGGATTGGACAGAGTGGTGGACATACATGGCTTTGTTGATGCAGACTGGGCTGGAGATCTGGATCGTAGAAGATCTACAAGTGGGTATGTGTTTAACCTATTTGGAGGAGAAATCAATTGGATGAGGAAATGACAGGCTATAGTGGCACTCTCAACTACAGAAGTTGAATACATGGAAACCACTCATGCAAGCAAGGAGGAAATATGGTTACAAAAATTGTGTTCAGCTATTGGGTTGGTACAACAAGCAGTGAGATTAGATTGTGACAGTCAGAGTGCAATATTCCTGGAAAACAACCCAGCTTATCATTCGAAGACAAATCATATTGATGTTCAATATCACTTTGTGAGAGACATGGTTGAGGAAAAGAAGGTGTTGCTGGAAAAGGTTGACACTTTGAAGAATGTTGCAGATTCATTAACAAAGTCTATGAGCACAGAAAAGTTCTCCTGGTGTGGAGTAACAATGGGCATTGTTGCCCTGGATTGTTGACTATATAATCCCCTGGACCCTTGGATGCAAAGAAAACAACAAGTGGGAGAATGTTGGGTATGTGTTATATTCTTTGCATGTGTGTGTGTGGGCGCTTCAGATTCGACAACTGCATCTTACTAAATTAATCCTGGATTAAGGGATTAGGGTTTTGGTATCTATGGAATACCTAAAAACATTGTATATATTGTATGTTGAATGGTGAAATTCAAGATAATGAAATCAGAAAGGTTTTCCCAGTTGAGGGTTTCCGGTATAAATCTTTGTGTACTATGTGAATGAGCCATTGATTAATTTATGTTTTGCTTAAGAATCTATATGCATTGTTGTACTTCACAGGTTTAAAACTTACAAGAATATTACAAGCCTGTAGCAATAGGTTGTACCAATCAATCAATGGGTAATAAGACAACAATCCTATGGTGAACATCTTGGCCCAGTATGTAGATATCTATACCCACAGAAAGTGGCTTGACCTCCAAAAACCAACTCAGCCACAAATAAAAGATGTGAGAAACAAGAGTGACTCATTATTCCAGCTAGTAAAATTGTCCCAACATATGTAGCTCAACCCCAATAATATATAACTCATCCCCAACATGACTAAAACCTGCCCAACTAAGAAGAGATTGCTTTAGTATGCACAAAATACAGTGAGCAAGATGAACATCACCCAACAAATAAACCCTTCTCTCAACAAACAAGTACCACGTCCCAGCTGCAATATCCTTCAAGAAATTACACCCAACTTCCAAGAGAATGCACCCAACCTTAAAGGAAAGTGCCCAGTAAGTGAGAAATTCTCCCATCAAGTAAGAAATGTGCCCAACCAGTACAAATCATTCACTCCAGTCAGTAATACTACCCCCTTGGTCACTAAATTCATCCAACACTATGGGAACTCAACCTCTATGAAGAAAACAACCCAAATCTCAATAAATCAACCACCATAATTGAGAACTGAGCCTCATATAAAGAAACTTCATTGAAAAAAGATGAAATGTTGATCCACATGAAACACACTAAAGAAATTTGAATGATCTCTTCCCTATGAACAATTAGGGTGGATGTTCTCACCATCGCAACCTATCTTTTTTCTCTCTAGGGTTTTTTGTCCCAAGAGTCAAAGCCACAAGAGCTCTCTCAAATTCATTTTTAGAAAATAACATATGAATAATGAGAAAGGGCGCCCTCATTCTCCTTTTATTTCCTTGTTGACCATTTTCAGACCCTTTTACCATTTCAATAAAGTAAACCGACTTTATAAACTCAAGTCACTTAAAACACCTTTTTAATTAATTACTTAATATCACTTTAAAAATATAACCTTTTCTAACCAAGTGACATCAAATAATCACCTTGACACCCATTTTCTTTGCTATCAATAGCCTATGAGAGTAAGCTAGGCTACTACACCATCTATCCAGAGTATCACTTGGAAATGGACATCAGAGTGTCATTTTTTTCAATCAATTAAATATAAATGAACTTAATTTAATTACAAGCATGTGAAAGATTGCACAATAAATTTTAGTATCATCAACTTATCAATTTGCATAAGGTCGCTATATGAAGTTTGTCAGTCATTTTTTTCAATCAATTAAATATAAATGAACTTAATTTAATTACAAGCATGTGAAAGATTGCACAATAAATTTTAATATCATCAACTTATCAATTTGCATAAGGTCGCTATATGAAGTTTGTCAACACAACAAAAGATTATATAGCATTACACAAATAGTTTTGTCATGGAAAATTATGTATTCATGCTTTAAAATATATTATTTAGTCAACCTTTTCGACTTAATCAAACACCACAAGTTGTGCAATCATATCACCAATTGTTTCTCCATATAATTTTCTAAATATTAAATAATTTAATATACTATTCAACTAAAAGATGAGTACTATCACTATTCATTGTATTCATGCTATAATTTTCTAAATATTATTTAATTTAATACCCTATTCAACTAAAAGACGAGTGATATCACTATTGATTGTAGTGTTGCTTTAAATATATGATTTTGCCAACTTGTATAAGATACAAGTATTATCAATACATTGACTTTTATCAATCCATTGAAAGCACAAGATTTCACCAATAGATAAGTAAGTATATAACTCATCATTTTATTTTTATTTTTATTTTTATTTTTATTCCAAGGTAAAAATTTATCTTTATTATTTAATCTACTAAATAAATGTTATCTTTATTATTTAATCTACTAAATAAATGTTATCTTTATTATTTAATCTATTAAATAAATGTACATTTTGTAAATTATTTTTATAAAGTATTTATATTTATACCAATGTAACATTCATCTTATTGTTTTATTTATAATCTATTTTTTTATTATACTTAATAATAATGGGCTCATTACATCCTAAATTAGAAAACCAAATACTGTTTTATTGCTAGAATTTTCATATTTCATTAATACAATTTTATTATTAATCAAATTTATTACACCATACCTTATACCTTTATATTATTGATACAATTTTCATATTTCATTAACACAATTTTATTATTAATCAAATTTATTACACCATACCTTATACCTTTATATTATTGATACAATTTTCATATTTCATTAATACAATTTTATTATTAATCAAATTTATTACACCATACCTTATATCTTTATATTATTGATAATTTTTTTTTTTAAAGTAAAAAAGGTAAAACCTGCTATATTAAGTTATCAGAGAAACATTGACAAAATACACAGAGATATAGTTCTGAGACACCAAAAATGTTGTCGTTTTACCGGAAACCAGCATAGTTTGGAAAATTGTTTTGCCCTCTGTCATGTCCGAAGGAAACCAAGACAGATGGCCATATGTCAAGTTTACAAGTAGCAACAGCATGATTAAACATAAAACAAACTAGCAAAGGAGAACCTAGATACCCGGTGACCTGTCGCCCTTGCCTGTCTGCCACGTGGACTTGGTTGGGATGGCGAATGGTTGTGCACATAATGGACATTTCCTCTTTGTTGGAGCGTTGGAGTACGCGTCAAGGAGCAAGTCCAGACGTTGTCCCATGAGGAGGGCTTTGTGCTCCTGATCTGCCATGTGGCCTCGGAGTTCGAACACCAGAGCTAGATGCTCTGCACGGAGGAAAGGACCATGCAAGTCATGATTACCTGCGTTGTCGAAGATTTTGTTCCCCACTTCCATGTTCATCCCAGCTCTGGCCTCGATCTTTGTCAGTTCAACACCGACCGCTTCCTCCTTCATCCCTGGTCTGATCTCGTCCACGTTCCCTTCGGCGCAAGCCTTGTCCTGAGCTTCATCCTTGATCGTTACCTGCTCAGCATGGTTGGTGGGGTTGTAGTCACCCATCCACAGTATCTCCTCAACGATGCACACAGGGAATTCTTCTGTCGTCTCGTCTTTGGGACCGCTACCATCCTGTAAGTCCGACGCCATGGCTTGGGGTTCTGGGGTGGTCACGAATTCCTCCACGAACGGCGTTTCTTCAACATAGTAGGTTGGAAACTCGTCCGCGACGCCACCCTCCAGATTGCTTCCAGGCTCAATTGCCATGGTATGACTGCTACGCTATGTCCCAGTCTCAACAATAATGGCATGCATAGCCAATTGGTCGGCGTGAGCCCTCTTTCGGAGAATGGAGATCGCCATCGACAGAGCGCGCTCCAGGTTCTTCCTCCTTTGCCTTTGCTCTTTGTGGGTGTACCAGGCCGAGCCATGGCAAGGCCTACCACGCTTCCTGGTCATCGTTGTTGAATGGTGGATAACAATGCAGAGAGAATGCAACGAAACGAAAGTGAGCCAAGACGATAAGGAACTAGAGCAGCACCCGAGCTCCCAACCGACAGGGAGGTCCAAAAAAAGAGCAAACCATCTCTGTCTAGGCCCTCGAGGTTTCAAATTGCCAAATGACGAATTCACCATCCTATCCATAAACCTTGTCATGCTGAGTGCAGTATGAGCGAGAGATTTTGCACGAGGGAGGAGTCCTTCCTCCGTATAGCGGCTGTAATGGTCGGATACCATCATTAATGTGGAGAGGATGGGTGGCGACCATTATCATTTATGTTATGGCTCAATGCAGATCCAGGTGGCAAGGCATTGCCGCGTGTCACCCCATCCGGGGATTGATAAAATTACTTTAGTTCATATCTTATAATAGAAGTTTATAATTTATCATTAAGAGAAATACATCATATCCTCTTTTCCTCATAGATGCAAGCCTTTCCTCATTGAAAACGTTGCTATGATAATATGTCTAACATACAAGAACAAGATAAACAACATGGATGATAAGAGACTCCCTAAAATTACTCCAAATTCTAGCCAAAATCACCAGCAACTCAAGCGAGGATGACATAAAGATGCCAAATCTTGGCTAAATCATTGGGCAATACAAAAAGAAGCCATCATGCAGAATATTGATAATATTAAAAATATTATCACTTCCAAATTTAAGGAGAATATGTGGTGTGATAAAAAATTAGAGGATAAAAGGAAATTAAGATACTACACAGAGGTGTTCAACCCTAATTTAGAAGATCAAAATTACCTCTCAGTTTTGAAAAGTGCAAAGAAGAAAATCAACATTGCTAAAAATAAGAACAAACTCTCACGAGTTACATAGTGAAACTAGGCGTTGAACAACTCACAAGACACCATGGGATGAGAGAATATGTCATCTTTGTGACAATGAGCATATAGAAGATGAAAAACACTTCCTCTTGGATTGCCCTGCCTATACCCATATTAGATCACAATTTAAAAATATTTGCAACATTATGGACCTTCCTAACCTCCTAAGTCATCAAAACTATAGTGATATTGGAACGCTTCTCTCAATACTTTTTGAGTATATAAATACAATTTTAAAGAAATTGAAATAATCTCTTACCTTCTTAAGGTACAATAGATCAATTGATCTTAGTAGATGTTAATCATCATCGTCATCAATATATTCACATTAATTCCTTTCTAATTCTAAAAACGTTTATGTAATCACATTATATCCCATGTAATTTTATGGCATATTATATTTTTCGTATTTTTCCTGTACCGTTATTAGTATTTTTCTTATATCAATAGTAAGTAAATTAAAGCATTAAATTGAGGCGATGCCAGTTTCTGTTATGTATCTTATGTATCATAGTTTCGAGGATTTGGATCCGTCCTGAAAGAGTATCGCCAGGATTTGATCTTCGAATTCAAGTAATTTCAAAGAAGGAAGATGGGTTGAACATAATCCAAAGCAAACTTTCACGAGGAGCGTAAGAGGCGCTTCTAGTTTTGAAGTGGCGGACTTCCCATTCTACTTCTTGATTAACTAAAAGCAAACTAATGCTATATCTGATATAGGACACCCACGCTATAATTGAAACATGATGTGTAAATCTTTAAGGTGGTCTAAAATGCATAGCCTCATGGATATGTAATAGATTATTGCATACAATAAAATGTGCTAATTATTTCATGGGAAGCCTCGTTACAAGCCAAGATAATTAGATTATTGCATACAATAAAATGTGCTAATTATTTCATAGGAAGCCTCGTTACAAGCCAAGATAATTATCTCAAGTCCGTTAAAAATCCGAATTCCTTCATTAAAGTATGCCACACATATCAAGGACAAATTGCAGAGTGGACCACTACAAAATGATCTAAAATCTTTTGTAGAAGCAGTGTAGAACAATAATAGAGTTGAAATTAAACAAACTCAATGTATGGTGTCGAGTAAAGTTGCAACAAATTACTTGATACAACCCATTTTTTCATTTTTGCGTGGTTTTTCAATTATATACAATAGTTTTTGTTTACAACGTATGTTATGATGGTTGGAATGATTGTATCATAAAACATTGTTTTATATATATATATATATATATATATATATATATATATATATATATATATATATATATATATATGTTTTATGAGACAAGTCACAAGTTCAAATCCAGAGGGGGTAGGGTATGTATATCTCTGTAGACTTTACCAATCAAATTGTTGGGCGGAGGGGGGTCCCTTGTTCCACAAACAAGGGGGTCTCATACACCAATTTGGTGTGGCTTGGCCGTGACCTTAAAAATTGATTATTATTATTATTATAAAAGAATACCACATGTGTTCGAAGGGTGGTTAACCGATGGGTCAATTCAACAATCTGCAAGTTTTAGCAAAGTTGATGCAAGGCCTCTTATGAATTGAATATTTTATATTAACTAATTAACTAAAAATAAAAACATGCTCAACTTAAAACTCAAGTTTACTTTCTAATGATTTTTATTTTTACTTAGAGTTTACCAAAAGGTTACTATTGCAAAGTCTTATTTGGTCTATATATTTAATTTTTTCTAAGTGAATGGAAATAATTAATGTTTTTCCTTATTTGTAAGGTCTAAGATTATTTTTATTTTTGTACTATGCCCTTAACTTATTTTTCATTGTTACTTTCATTTCAATTTTCATAAGGATACTAAGGGTTCCATTCATTCCATGCCCTTTAGAACTTACTTGATGTACTTCTAGGGTGCCATGAGTACGTGCCCTTCAAGTATCTCACCTTGAGTAATGAGAAAATTGACACAACTGTGGAGACGCCGTTAACTCATGTTGTTTCCCATATTGAGAGACTAATGGATGATGAGGGATAAGGATTACACCTTATTGTGTGCCCCTCAGTTGATCCTCGTGAGTGACTGAATTCACATCCTACCCTCACAACAATGTGCAACCACTAAGCAATGTTGATGTTTCTGGTAGCTGCGGGAGGTATTCACCTCCGAGACAACCTTTCTTATAGAAGAAGATGCCAAGATGTCAAAGGAAAACCATAGAAAGATTTAAAGAATCCCCAGAAGAAATCTATTGCTCCAGAAGTCAAGTCGGCATGCCAAAAAAAGATAAAGTAAATGTATTTTTCAAAAAGGACAAGTCAACCCCACTAGAAAAGTTCACTGGCAGACTAGTATAAATAAGAGTGGACGCTAGCTCATTTACACACTCTCCACTCTGAAAAAGGGCACAAGTCTAAGTGCGAGTTACAGCTGCTACATTCCAATGAAGGAAGGAAGGTGCATCTTTAGTTCGGGTATATATCTCAGTCTTGGTGGTGTGCTAGAGGTGCGCTAGGGTTTACATTGTTGAGTTATTGTTGGATTCTTTCTTATCGATTTTCTCTAGTGAATAGAGCTTGGTTATTATATCTTTGGCATGGATCTTCTCTATAAGAAGGTATTGGGTTTTCTCCCCTTATGAAGAAGGGTTTCCCAGGATAAACTACTATGCTATGTTCGGGGGTGGCATTTGACGATTCCTATGGTTGGGTGGCAATGAAAGAACATTGCCTATGGAAAAAAGAGAAGACCCATAATTTGTTTTGTAATTTGTGCTTGGTTAATCTTCTTGAGATTTACTACAGTTGTAAACTAGTCTAGAAATTCAACATGGTATCAGAGAAAGTCTTGAAGATGACCATTGCACAAAATCTAAGGGATGTTAGAGCCCTATTGCTAGCAGAAGAGAAGGGTTGTGTCCCTTAATAGTCATGTGATGAAATTTAAGGGATGTCACAGGCCTCTAGCCTTGGCCGAACCCCTGTCTAGGGTCTTAACAACAAACTGCAGCTAGGAGAAACCCTACTAGGGATGCCACAGCAAGAAAGAAACATAATTTAATATGGCCTTTTTCTAAGATAACTTGCAGGTGCCTTTGGCATGTTTCCTGTGTGGCTCTTTGAAATATTGTAGGGAAAATTATGAGATAAGTTATAAGCCTAATTTCAGAGGCATGATTTAAGGACGAGTTTAGTCCTATTTTGAGGTCTGTACCTGAGATACTGCAAACTGAGCCTTACAGTCTACATGATCATGTATGAAGTGGAAATTTATAACAGATTTCAGCAAAGGTATATCCCAACAAATTTATGGCAGACTTCTAAAGAATATTCCAGCGCAAGTTTGGTATATTCTCAGACTGTTTTTAAAGAAAGTTTTGAAGTCTGACCTAAGGCTAATGTGAGGCTACTCATTTATGGATGAAATTGCACCAGAACCAGAGAATGCTACAATTTTAAAGGTATGCACTTGTATATTTTTCTTTTAAAATTATATCATTATCATAAGGGTGTTTGCAGGAGTAGGGACCCTTGTCCAAGCAACAATCATAGATCCAAGGGGGATCTCATATCCAATGCATTCATAGGAACAAGGCACTCTCCCTGGAAGTGAAGACTCCATGTTTGATTATTTAAATTAATATGCCTCTAACTTACATTTCAAGTATGTTATATTTTCTACATTACAAGTAGGTGTTGTAGCTGTGACAACAGTCTTTAGTTGCACTTGATCTATGGATGATGCACTTGTTGCAAGCTAAGTTGATCTCCCCTAGAGGAGATATTCTTGTTCTGGTTGTTCTTGTTTCAAGCAACTTATCTTGTTAAATTCCATGGAGGTTTCCATGGAAATATTGTTGTTCTTGTTCCTTGTTTCGGGCAGGTTACCACGGAGGTAGGTCACTATGATAGCTCTGAGAGGGAGCTATAGTGACAGTTGAAAATGACAACTTATTAGATGATTTCTGGTTTTAGACATGAAGCAGTCCGACCGGAGTTTGTACAAGTTTGACAGTTGCTTCCTTGAGTGAATCTAGTCTCATGGATGAGACATTGGAAATAACAGGGACAGGTTGGTCACAGAAACAGGTTGGTCACGGGGATAGGTTGGATACCTTAGGATATCTAGTTCACATTCACGTAACCAAGGAGAAAAGGATGAAGTTAGAACTTTCAGTCAGGAAGGGTACATTTGTTGGGTACCGTGAATCGTCGAAGGCATATTAGATCTACATCCCAGGTCAAAGATAGATTAAGGTGTGCAGGAGGATATCTAGAGGACCTCACATGCAGATTGACAGTGAGACACAGGAGGAGATGGTGTATTCTCCCCCTCACCCTTCAGTAGCTTAGAAGGAGATAGTTGACCTTGTTGATCCAGTTGATCCAATACATCATGTTGATGTTCCTAGATATATTGTAGTAGGATGGTAGAGGCCTACCTGGGCTCATCAAACTCTACAAGAGGCAGAGAGATATGCTCTCCTCATGGTACTTTCAGAGAAAGTAAGAGACCTCAAAGATTCTAGAGCTATGTTAAAGCTATGAGCCACATCATTGATTATGAGCCTTCCTATTATGAGGAGGCATCCAGTCAACAAGTATAGAGAGATTCCATGATGGAGGAGCATCAGTCCATCATGAAGAATGATGTGTGGGATATTGTTTTGACACCTAAAGGGGAGTCTGTGGTGACTTCCAAGTTGATTTACAAGATAAAAAATGTAGCTCACGGGAGCATCGAGAAGCAAAAAATGATATTTGTAGCCAGATGATTCTCTTAGTTGGAGGGAATAGATTATGAGGAGACCTTTGCTCTTGTTGCTTGATAGATCTCCATTCATATGATTATTTCACTTGCTTCAGCCTTGGGTTGGAGATTACATCATATGGACGTGAAGACAACTTTCCTCAATGGTGAGATTGAGGAAGAGGTGTACTATATCAAGTAACCAGATGGTTTTGTGATTCATGGGAAGGAGTCCCATGTTTTCAGGTTAAAGAAGGCCCTATATGGACTCAAGTAGGCACCTCGTGATTGGTATGCGAGGATTGATGGATACTTGATGATTTTGGGTTCCATCAAGAGTGTTATTGATGCCAACCTGTACTATAAGGTTGTTGATGGATCTTGCATGATGCATTACTTCTTGGGACTTGAGGCATGGCATAGAATTGATGAGATCTTCCTGATTCATGGGAAGTACACAATTGAGATCTTGATGATATTTGGAATATTGGACTATAAGTCCATGATCACACCGATGGTGATGCATCTAAAGAAGATGAGTGAGTCTTATTCTGATTCAAACTTGATTGATCCGACCATATACCGACAACTGATTTGATCATTGATGTATCTGGTCAACAACAGACATGATATTTGTTATGCAGTGAGTGCACTTAGCCACTTCATGAGTCATCTAAGGAAATTACATTGGGTGGCTGCAAAGCATGTGTTGAGATATTTGCGAGACACAATTGGATATGGCCTGAGACATGATTCCAGTGTTGACATGAGACTGTAGGGATATGATGATTTAGATTTGGCATGGAGTGCAGTTGATAGGAATAGAACCTCAGGGTGTTGCTTCAATTTTGGATATGTTGTGGTTTCTTGGTGTAGCAGGAAACATACTTTTGTGGCTTTGAGTACCACAAAAACCAAGTATATTGCAATATGTATGGCAATATGTGAAGCAGTGTGGCTTTAGAAGCTCCTTGTAGGATTGTCTGATCAGATATTGGATCCCATCGTGATTCATTACATTCAAGATATGGTGTAGAGGAAGATGAGCAGATTGTAGATGTTCTCACCGAGCCTCTTTCCAAGTCGAAGTTTGAGTACTTTCGTGATAAACTTGGAGTGAAATTCCCCTCTCGTTAAGAGGGAGTTTTGATGAGTGCAACTTCTTGAGACATTCTCCAGGTCTTCTCCCTAGAGTAGTGGGATGGGTCAATCTATGAGGACACTCTCCAAATCGTCTCCACAGGGTAGTGGGTTGGGTCGATCTACGATTGTGTTGTGCCTTCTCCGTGTCTTCTCCCTGATGGACTGAGTTGGTTCAACCTGAGACAGGTCTTATCCTCATTTTTCTGGGTTGGATCAACCTGAGACAAGTCTTCTCCCCGGGTGGATGTCCTGGGTCGATCCGTGGGGGCACCTCTGAGCTTCTCCCCATATCGGGTTGGGTCGACCTGGAGAACTCTCCTTTGAGACATATTTGAGCATGACACTTTTCAGAGTAGTGACAAGTTGTCCTGGGGTGGCACCCATCATCCCATGGGAGTAGACCATGAGGACACATCCCTTGGGAGTTGACCAAGTGGAAACGTCATGGGAGAGTAGGTCCTTGATGATGCACTACGAGTGAGTAGGTCCTAGTGCCACACTACATGAGAGTAGGTCCTAGTGTATTCTAGTGGTGATGAAGGCCTAGAAAGGTCCACATTGGGTGTAGCCATGTGCAACATGATGATGGTACCAGTAGCATGGTCTGCGTGACCATGGCATGGTCGGAGGACCATGGCATAGCCTGCGAGGCTATGAAAACGAGAGGAAAAACATCATGGAGAATACCTTCCTGACTAAGAGGGAGTGTTGATGTTTTTGGTAGCTACAGGAGGTATTCACCTCCGGGAAGACATTTCTTATAGAAGAATATGCCAAGATGTCAAAGGAAAACCATTGAAAGAATTAAATAAGCCCCAAAAGAAATCTATTGTTCTAGAAGTTAAGTCGGTCTGCCATAATAAGATAAAGTAAATGTATTTTCCAGAAAGAACAGGTCGGCCGCATTGGAAAAGTTCACTGGAAGATTAGTATAAACAAGAGTGGACGCTAGCTCATTTACACACTCTCCACTTTGAAAAAGGGCACAAGTGTAAATGTGAGCTGCAACTGCTACATTCCAATGAAGGAAGGAAGGAGCATGTCTAGTTGGGGTATATCTCTCAGTATTGGTGGTATGCTAAAGGTGCACTAGGGTTTACACTGTTGATTTATTGTTGGATTCTTTCTTATTGATTTTCTCCAGTGAATAGAGCTTGGTTATTCTGTCTTTGGCATGGATATTCTCTATAAGAATGTATTGGGTTTTCTCCCCCTGTGAAGAAAACCCAGGGTAAACTACTATGCTCTCCTCGGGGGTGGAACTTGAGGATGCCTATGGTTGGGTGGTAATGAAAGAACATTGCCTATGGAGAAATGAGCATACCCATAATTTGTTTTGTAATTTGTGCTTGGTTAATCTTCTTGAGATCTTGGTTATTTATTACACTTGTAAACTAGTCTAGAAATTCAACAAGCAAAAGTATCCCACACTTTTCAACTCCGGCTATAGTAGGAGTGCTAGTAGGGGGTGTTGGCACCCAATGTTTTGGGATAAGGTTTGTGTGCATGAACAGAGATAGTTTTACATGTGCTACAATTTTTCACACACCAGTAGCTGCGCAGTGGATTACATGAGGTGTGCTCCATGTCAAATTCTAGTATGTGTGCATCAATCTGATTTCTATTATGCATGCCAGAAATCAAGAAGATACTGCATGCAAACCAAAATCAAGAAAATAATCTTTGGGGAATATTCTTGAATGGTTACATCAAGCAACACAAGATATCGTGGAACAATTAATGGATGAGCTAGTAAGGTAGTTATTATTTCCACGAATCCAAAGAGGCTATGTTGACTGCATGCATGCAATAGAAGCGTGCAGGACTGAAAATCAAAAGAGCGAGTGGAGTAGAACTGAAAGTGAAAGAGCACCGAAGGAGAGAAGGAAACACAAGGTAACAATGATGATAGATAAATAGGTTTTTAGCTAGTGAGTTGACGAGTTAGTTGTCGATTGTTTATGTGGAGATCATTATGGATGTTCGTTTCATGGGTTCACTATGAGCTCATGCTTTGTAAAGAGTATAGTTATGTTTTGTGAAGAGTCTAGTTGTGAGTCTGGTTGTGTAATAGATGTAGAGTCTAAGAGAAAGTGCATGGTTCCATGTAATGAATTACTATGAGAATGTATGAGAATGCAGGGCATTGGTTATGAGAAATGTCGGTTCTCTTGGTCTATGAATGTGATTGGGTGCCTGAATATAATAAATTCCGCAATGATTCGTATCTTTTGAGGTGTTTATTATGTTTCCAATGAATGTATGTGTTGTTGTTTCATATTTTTAGTGTGTAAATCATAATGTAATGGAATGTATGAATTTCAACATGAATGGATTCCCTATGTAATTAACCGTTCATCACCGACACAAGACCAGATGGTCTCTATGATTCTCATGGCGTATCAGGTGAGACCTTCTCCAGTCTTTGGCTAAGGATTTATATGTCAACGACTTGGTGTTTTTTTTGGTCAACATTGGACGAAACCTGGGTCATCAACCCCCCAACATTACAAAGGACTTGTGCAAGTGGGCCAAAAAATGGTTCCTTTGTCAGGACTTGAAGGTTTTGTATTGAATGATGATGGAAGAGAATGAGGTGGTATCCTTCTTGAGAGGAAATTCATTGAAAAACTCAAGGTATGATTTCCAACGTGGAATGATGGAAGAATAGGTATATCTACATTGATATGCATGGAATTTTCTTCGTTGAATTTACATGTTTATTGTATGAATAGTTGAAGAGGTAGACTGCTAATAACAATTCTTTGAGGCCTCAATGACAATTGGTGTGGGATCAAATCACCCTTGATAAACTGAAGGCATTGGATAACAAATGGACTCAAGCCATTGAATTCTAGTTTTCTCAGGTGAAGGAAGGTTATATATTGAGTTTTTTGTAGAATACATTGATTCTTCCAATGAAGTTGAAAGGAATTTTGTTGAAGGTCCTTAGAAAAGGTTTCTAGAATAAATCCCACTCTGGATCAAGATTTTTTTTATGGAGAAAGAGTTGA
>ML808940.1:264819-292814 GCA_009831015.1 Picea engelmannii | reverse complement strand
GTTACATTTCAAGTGTTGGAAACTCTTTTCACAATCCAATGTCCACTGAAACTTCACACCCTTATTTTGTAAGGAAGTGATTGGGTGTGCAATCTTTGGGAATCCTTCAATAAATCTCCTTTAATAGCCTGCAAGGCCCATGAATGATATGATCTATGTCACATTCTTTGGCATTTACCAAACTCTAATGGCTTCTATCTTCTCAGGATCCACTGTTATCCCATCCTCTTAAATGATATGCCCAAAATAATGAATTTTCTTTTGATAAAATGAGCAGTTGTTCAAGTTTGCATACAGCTGATGCTACCTTAATACTTGTAAGAACATCTTCAAATGATGCTCATGCTCTTATTCTGACTTGGAATATATAAGAATGTCATCCAAAAATACAATGAAAAACTTGTCTAAATATTCTCGGAAAACACCATTCATTAAGCACATGAAAACAGTTGGTGCATTTGACAACCCAAATGGAACCACTGTGAACTCATAATGACCATACCTTGTCATGAAGGAAGTCTTGTTGATATATTCCTCTTTAATCCTTACCTGAGGGTATCCTGACCTGAGATCTATCTTTGAAAATATATTTTCATCCTTCAATTGATCAAAAAGATCATCAATCCTTGGCAGAGGATACTTGTTCTTAAAAATCACTTTATTCAATTGTCTGAAGCCAATGCACAATATCAATGTCCCATCTTTCTTCTTCACAAACAATATTAGGGAACCCCAAGGTGACACACTTGGGCATATATACCCCTTCTTTAGAAGTTCTTCAAGCTAGATTTGTAGATCCTTCAGCTATGGTGTACTCATTATGTAAGGAGTCTTTGACATCATAGATTCTTCAAGAATTAAATTTATAGAGAAATCAATATCTCTCTTTGGGGGTAGTCCTCATACGTCCTTGAACACATATTCAAAATATTCTAGGATTGTATGATCTTCCAAATTTGGCACCTTATCTTTAGGTCTCTCTTCCATATGAGCTGCAAATATTTGACACCCTTTTCTGTAACATTTCCTTAGCTACAATGCTGAAATTTCCCTGATGGTTACTGCCCTGGGAATTAACTGCACTTTCCTTAGGCTCCCTTCCTCATCCAAGAAAGTAAATTCCTTGTTATGATAGTCTAGGATAGCATGATGTTTGTCCAACCAATCCATCCCAATTAGACAATCATAGGAACCTAAAGGCAAGATGTTCAAATTTTCCCTGGTGTTCATTCCATTCATGTCCATAAGACATGACTTAACCATCTCATTAACTTTTCTTTTGGCTCTGGTAGCCAGCTGCAACAACCAAGATTTTCCATGCTTTCTTCTTGGAAAATGCAAACTTTCCACCATATTAGGATCTATATAACTATGACTAGCTCCTGAATCAATTAAAATAACAATGGTTTGGTTGTTGATCATACCTTCCACTTCAATCATATGTGACTGATACTTTTCTTCCTTGTTGTCTAGGGCCGCATAGATCCTTGGTACATTTCTTCCCGTGTCCTTCGTTGTTTCAGCTTGATGTACATTGTGAACAATCCTCACATTTTCATCTCTGTGGGGAAAATCTCTACACATATGATCTCCTTTACAACCCCAAAATTGAATAGGTGGCTTCCTTGGCCTTTGTCCCCCTATCTCAATCGTTCTAGGTTCTCTAGAAGTTGGTTGTCCCTAAGGATTATTTGTGAAGAAGGGTAGCTTAGTTCCCTTCTTCCTCTGATCCAACTTGAATTTCTTTGTCACTAATGAATGATGGCAATCCACTCAAATACCTTTGAATATTAACTGTCTCATCCTTGATGAAAGAGACATACTTCAACAATTCTAAAAACCTTCTCTCATATTCATCTATGGTCATACTCCCAAGCTTGAGTTCAAAGAACTCTTTGATTTTCTTGTCATAGTATCTCTTAGTCAAGTATTTATTTTCAAAATACTTCTTGAATTCTCTCCAAGTAACACTTTTCTCTTTAATGTGTTGCACCTACACAAGATGATCCCACCACATGGATGCCTTTCCCTTGAGTTGATACTAGATAGAGGGCAATTCTACCTTTTGCCTGAGAAGAATAATTATGCAATTGAAAATACTTTCTCATGCCCAACAACCATGTCTCTGCATATTCATCCTTCTTTTGCTCACCATCAAATGTAGGAGGTTTGATTTTTTTCATTTCTCCTTGTAGCTCATCCACCTCAGGCCTCCTATGCTTCCTGACAGGCGATGGACTTGAGCTGTTTTTTTCCTTCTTATTAGAATTCCTCAGGGAGTAATGGTGATGTATGCTAACACTTCTTGTTCTTCTTTTATCATCAAGAGACCTGTGACTTCCTAATTTGGTTGATCCAATCTCCTTATCCAATTTCTTCTCTATTTTATTCAAGATCTGCATCAGCTTCATGTTGAAGTCCTCTTGTTGTTCCTTGGCTCTCATAAGTCTTTCATTATCATCTTTATGGCTTTGAAAATCCCTTTGCAAATTTTTAATGGTCTCTACCATATTAATGTTTTCATCCCTTCCTTCTCCATGTCAATTGGAGTTTGTTCCTTAAATTCCCAAATGGAAATCCATCTCTCTGATCTCATCTTGTTAGGGACCTAACCCCTCACGTAGGTAGAACAATATATTCGTATGTAATAAATGTCAATATTAATAAGGCCTTGCAATAAGGTAGAATAAGTCGAATGTAAGAATACCTAATAGAAGCTTTTGCTTCTAGAAGGATCTTCCTATAGATGGTTCTTTTGATATACATATTTAGTATAAATAGGAGTCGTGGGTATGAGAACCCTAGATTGGATATTATTTTAATAGAGATCTACTCGACTGGAGGTTTCCCTATCGAAGAGGAAAGTGATCATTGCTCTTGTAATCAAAGTGCTCTTTCTGGTGTTATTCTGATATCATTTCAGTGTTATTGTGGTGTTTTTTTGGTTATATTGTTATTTATCTGCCATTTCCAACATTTTATTTATGTTCTGCATACTTTTTATATCTCAAGTATTAAAAGTGGTATCAGAGCACTTTCTTTGGCAGAAAATTGTGGGTTATTTTTTTTCAGGGTAGAGACGTATTCTGATGTATTTAAGCTATAGAGATCTTTCGTTATGCACATAAACCCGTGGTTGAGGGATTCATACACGCAGAAAATACAAGTGGTACTTAAGTGCACATTTGTTGGGCACCCTTGTAACCCTTGTTGGTATCCCTTCGAGTGGTAGTGCATCAGACAACACTTGTATATGGAACGACCTAGATTTCTTGAAGCCCTCTTTAGATAAACCAATCATCCGCATGATTGTTATAGTGTCATTGAGAACAACACTCGGGAGGATACTCTCTAGTAACTGGGTATTCAAGTATTACGTCTAAGAGCATGGTCTAGCCTCCTTAGTTGGTTCCCTGAGATATTGGGCCGAGTACTACTATTGGACCTCGCACGTATATCAGAGAGTTATAGCATAGGGAAAACCCTTGTCTGTAGAACCCTTGAATACCTAACCCTTAGGGATGGAAACAGAACATAAAACATAGAAGATCTATTGTCGAACAACTGTGTTCGAGTTGCCAAATCACTACACATTTCTTCCTGGTTAAGAATTTGGGCATTTCATCACTGCAATATTCTTCAGACCAGAGTATAACTCCGCAGGTGTAAAAAAAATAAAAATAAAAGTATGAAAATTTTTGCACCATTATTTGAGACCTATTCCATTCAATTTATCTCTTCACCCTTATCACATTTATACCTATCATTTTTCAGCAAACATTTTGACCCCACCCGCCCCTTTTCGGTTCCCTCGTCATCATGGCCCATACCCGTAGCCAAGATTTGGAAGTTCGCTCAATACCTTGCAATATAATTTCACAGAGACCCAACAAGAAGTGAGACAACTCAATGCCAATATTGCCACCATCAATCAAAACATGCATTCCTCCATCACCGCATCAATCACCGAACTCAAAGAAGACCTCAAACAAGACATGACTACCCAGCTTGAATCTATCGTTTCAATGATCTGCACCAAGCTACACATTCTTGTAGCTCCCTCTTTATCTTACCCACATTTGCATACTGAAGTTGAAACTTCCTCTCATTCCCATAATTTTCAGCCCCATCACTTTCAGCGTGACCTACACCTTCCGCGGGTGGATGTGACTAAATTTGATGGCTCAGATCTCACTGGTTGGGTAACTCAAATGGAACATTATTTCTCTTTGTACGACATTATAGATGATTTGGCCAAACTCCGGTATGGTGTTCTCCATCTAGATCAAGAACGTTGGCAATGGAGAAAAAATGCCCGTCAAGGGTATGTTACTTTGACACACTTTGTGGCAGAGCTTTATGAATGCTTTGACACTAACACCAACCATTTAGGTCGTTTGAAAAAGTTGAAACAATCTGGAACAATGGAAGACTTTATAGCTTCTTTTGAGCGACTGACTTTTCGTATAGAGGGCATGTCTGATGCTTTTTTCTGAGAATGTTTTATCAGTGGCCTCAAGGATGAGATTCGTGCCCATGTCCTCATGACTCGGCCTCAGAGTTGGGTGGAGGATACTAAAATATCTAAGGAAGATGGAGAAAAATTGACCGTCAAGGGTATGTTTCTTGGAAACACTTTGTGGTAGAGCTTTATGAACGCTTTGACAATGACACCAACCATTTAGGCCATTTGACAAAGTTGAAACAATCTGGAACAATGGAAGACTTTATAGCTACTTTTGAGCGACTGGATATTCGTACAGAGGGCATGTTTGATGCTTTTTTCTGAGAATGTTTTGTCAGTGACCTCAAGGATGTGATTTGTTCCCATGTCCTCATGGCTTGGCCTCAGAGTTGGGTGGAGACTACTAAAAGAGATAAGGAAGCACAACATGTTGTCTCTTCTCAAAACCGGAAACCCTCCTTTATTCCTCTCACTAAACCAGTAAATATCACTACTCCTTATGCTCCACTAAATTTCCAAAAAATGACTAGGGATGAAATGGTTGAATGCCAACTCAAAGGCCTTTTTTATAATTGTGATGACAAATATTTTCTGAGCCACAAGTGTCAGGAACAAAATATTTTTATGGCCATCTCGGAGGATATTTTGGAAGAGGATATTGAAACTCCCCTTGTTTCTGAGTCACTTGAACCCACTGACATAACCCCTCCCTCATACCCTTCCAAAGTAGAACTGGTCATTTCCCTAAATGATCTCATTGGCTTCTCTTCTCCCCAAACCCTCAATCTAATTGGTTACATCAAGCATAGGAAGGTCATCATTCTTGTTGATAGTGGAAGCACCCATAATTTTATTCATCGCCGCATTGCCCAAGAAACTCATTGCTATATCCATGCAGTCAATAATTTCCAAATCATGATTTCCAATGGAGGCTCCATGAAATGTGGAGGGCATTGTGAAAATGTTTGTCTCCAAATTGGTGACTACCACCTGAAATCTCATATGTTTTCTATCGATATGGGTAGTTGTGACATTGTGTTGGGTCCATACTGGCTAAGGACTATGGGTCTCATTCTCTTGGATTTTAATGAATTAACCATGCAATTTGACCACAATGGAAAACAATATAAGTTCCAAGGCATCACCATCAGTTCACCTGAGATCATTAGTTCCCATCGCATGGAAATGCTGATAAAAAAAGGTCATTTTGGAATTATTGCCCAACTCCATGCCATACAAGCAACTAAGACACCCTCTATTCCACAAGACCTCCAATCCATCCTCTCTAAACATCAAGTGGTCTTTTCCACTCCCCAAGGACTCCCTCTTTCCCATGGTTTTCATGATCATTTCATTCCCCTTGTACTAGGAATCCTTCCTCCCAATATTCGTCCCTATCGTCACCCCTTTTCCCAAAAAAATGAAATTGATAAAATGGTTCAAGAACGGCTTAACACAGGAGTTATCCGCCCTAGTATGAGCCCCTACTCTTCTCCTGTAGTCATGGTCCTGAAGAAATAAGGTTCTTGGTGCATGTGTCCTGACTTCCGCGCCCTCAACAAAATCACCATTAAAGACAAATTTCCCATTCCTTTCATTTATCACCTCTTGGATGAATTGAGTGGCACCCAATTTTTTACTAAAGTTGATCTTCATTCTGGCTACCACCAAATCGATATGAAAGAGGAATACATTCCTAAGACTTCCTTTAGAACTCATGAGGGCCACTATGAGTTTTTTTTCATGCCCTTTGGCTTGTGTAATACTCCCTCCACCTTCCAAAGCCTCATGAATCATGTCTTCCATCCTTTTCTCCATCATTTTGTCTTAGTTTTATTTGATGATATCCTCATATATAGAAAAACCTAGACATACCATCTTTCTCATGTGGATCAAGTTCTCCATCTACTCTCTTAGCACCAACTTTTCCTGAAACAATCTAAATGTGCTTTTTGGACCTCGAAATTCGAGTACTTGGGTCATCTTGCTGGCAAGGACGACATTAGGATGGATCCTAAAAATATTGAAGCTATGCAAGAATGGCCTCACCTAACGAATCTCAAAATCTTCCGTGAATTTCTCTACTTAACAGGTTATTATCGCAAGTTTGTTAAGAATTATGGAAAGATTGCATAACCTCTCACTGCACTCCTTAAAATGAATTCTTTCACTTGGACTCCAGCAATTGCTCAGTATTTTTAAACCTCGAAGATGTCCATGTGCACCACTCCAGTCCTGGCCCTTTTTGATTTCACAAAGACCTTTGTCCTAGAATGTGATGCTTCAGGGAAAGGAATTGGCGATGTCCTTATGCAAGAGGGTCGACCTTTGGCCTTTACCAGCAAACAACTATCTGAACGAAATTTGGTAAAATCAATCTATGAAAAGGAAATGTTGGCTATTTTTCATGTCGTTGATCTGTGGTGCCCTTATCTATTGGGGAAACACTTCCAAATTAAGATAAATCATCAAAGCCTCAAGCATTTTTTGAAACAATTCATTTCCTCCCCAAAGAAACAAAAATGGGTGACTAAGCTCTTTGGATATGATTATGATATCATTTACAAGAAAGGCAAAGACAATGTGGTTGCGGATGCACTTTCCTGAAAATTTGAAGATGAAGGATCCCTTTTTTCTCTCTCCTTCATTGTACAAGATTGGCTCCAAGCTGTTCACTAGGAATGGCTACATAATCCCAAAAGTTTGCATCTGATACAACAATTGCAGTACAATTCTCCAGTTTTCGCAGGGTACTCTTGGCTCCATGACGAGCTTCAATACAAAGTCCATTTTTATTTAATTAAACAATCAAAACTTAAATCCACGATACTTTCTGAGATTCATGCTACACCCACAGTTGGGCACTCTGGGTTTACAAAAACCGATGACAGGGTCAAATGTTCTTTTTTCTGGGATGGTATGAAACAAGACATTCGTAATTTGTAGTTGAATGTGATGTGTGTCAATGCAACAAGGGAGAAACAATCAAATCTCTTGGCACACTACAACCGCTTCCAATTCCACCTGCTATTTGGAGGGATATCTCTATGGATTTTATTACAGACTTACCTAAATTAGGAAATAAATTAGTCATCATGGTGGTAGTTGATCTCATTTCCAAGTATGCTCATTTTTGTGCTCTTCAAAACCCTTTTACAACATCCACTATGGCTCAAATTTTCATGGATCAAGTCTTCAAGCTTCACGGCATGCCGCATTCTATTGTTTCTGATCGCGACCCAACTTTCACCAGCAAATTTTTGGCAAGAACTTTTCAAGCTACAAGGCACCCAATTGCATCTCAACACAGCTTATCATCCCCAGATTGATGGTCAAACTGAAGTTGTCAACAAGTGTTTAGAAACATATTTGAGGTGTTTTGCATCGGACAAGAAAAATCAGTGGCCTCAATGGTTACCCCTAGCTGAATGATGGTAAAACACTTCATACCATACAGCTACCCACCTGAATCTTTTTGAAGCGGTATATGGAAAAAATCCACCTTTAGTTCTCTCATATTTACCAGGTGTCTCGAAGGTCCAGGTGGTTGACCAAATGCTTACAGTTTGAGAGGATATTATTTGTACCCTCAAAGAGAATTTGGTCATGGACCAGAATCACATGAAGCAACAAGCAGATCAAGGTCTCTTTGAACGTCAATTTGCAGAAGGGGATCAAGTGGTTCTTCAACTATAACATTACAAAAAAAATTCCCTCAAGGCCGACCATTGTTAGAAGCTGGTGCCCAAATTTTATGGTCCTTATACCATTCTCAAGCGTGTGGGACAAGAGGCCTATCAGTTAGCTTTTCCCAGTCATTCTAAGATACATCTTGATTTTCATGTTTCATGCTTAAAGAAGGTGATTGGAACTAAGTTCCAAAATCAAACCAACCTTCCCGAGTTGGACGAAGAAGGATCCATTTGGCTACAACCACAAACATTTTTGGACCAGCGAGAGCATCACCTACATCAACGGACCATTAAGGAAGTGTTAGTCCAGTGGAAAGATACAACTCCAATAGATGCCACTTGGGAACCAGCTACCATTCTGCAACAATTTCCACATCTCAAACCTTGAGGATAAGGTTGTTTTTAAGGGGGGGGACATGTTAGGGACCTAACCCCTCACGTATGTAGAACAATATATTCGGATGTAATAGAGGTCAATATTAATAAGGCCTTGCAATACGATAGAAATAGTCGAATGTAAGAAGACCTAATAGAAGCTTCTTCTTCTAGAAGGATCTTCCTCTATATGGTTATTTTGATAGAGATATTTAGCATAAATAGGATTCAAGGGTATGATAACCCTAGCTTGGATATTATTGTAATATAACTCTTCTTGACTAGAGGTTTCCCCTCAAAGAGGAAAGTGAACATTGCTCGCATAATCAAAGTGCTCTTTCTGTTGTTATTCTGATATCATTTCAGTGTTATTGTGGTGTTGTTTTGGTTATATTGTTGTTTATCTTCCATTTCTAGTATTTTATTTATGTTCTTCATACTTTTTATATTTGGAATATTACACATCTTCCTAGCTGTAATTCACCTGTGAATATTCCATTCCTCTGGACTCTGGGATGATCCTTATATAATCTATTTTTTGTTAACTCTGCAAAATGTGCAGCCAACAAAACTTTGTCGGGCTGACTATTTCAACAATCTTATGAAAAATATGAACCATTCTGGTTTAATAATATATCAGAACTCTTTCTTCAGATTTCCAGAAAAATTGAATGCCTAAATCAATTTTCTGGGTGGATATTTATATTCCATTTTCCAACACCTTTCCAATGCCTACTCCCATGCTCAATTTAGAGTCTTGAGTAGAAAGTTATGGTTATTTAAAAATTGCCCATTAATTTTTTTTCTATTCACACTTCAACTTGGCGCAACTCTGGGCTGTAATTATGCATTTTTTCACCTACTCCATTGGAGTTTTCTTAGGATATCAATTGGGTTTATTCATAAAGATATTTTGGACACTCTTTCCAATTTTCACCTATTTCTGGGTTCCGGGTTACTAGTTACAACGTGTTGATGTTCTAGGCCAATTCCTGTTTTTGGTTTGGAATCCTACACATACCTTATTTTCCATATTAAACATTTTTAACATGCCCAAAAATTTAATTAAGATCTAGGAATGTCTTTTTTGGTTCAATATATTTCCATTGACTGGTCATGTGCCTCAATCTGATTTCGAAGCAGAAAGTTATGGCTCTTTGAAGTTAGTTGGGTCTTAAAATTTACCCTCCATTGTTTGTGTTGTAACTTTTTCATAAAAGCTTCGTTTGACGAATGGTTTATACCATTAGAAATCTCTCTCGAAGATTTTTTATTTGAGATGCAGAGACAATGTGTACATTGGTACACTTTGTTCTCATGGTTTTTTTAGTAGCTAAAAATGCTCTTAAGGGCCTCAAAAACATGCTGCAAAAAGATGACATTCAAATAGTATAAAATGACGTAGAAAATCATTGGTTTTCTGCTATTGTTCGCCCTCCAAACGAATTAGTGCACACAAATTTCAACCTGTACACCCATTTTTAGTATGCACAAAAACACCACAAGGTAATTCGTTCTACGCGAACTTATAACTATTGTGAATCACTTCTTTGTCGCACCAATAACTGATACACACTCTTTTGTGTCACGTGCCAATATCCGCCATGTGCAGTTTTGGGTCTTGCACTATTGCCTATTGCACGCAATTTTTGTATCGTGCGCTGATATTCCAAGGAAGTGGCTCTTCTTTCTCTTAACAGGAGGCAAAAATTAGGGTCGAAAGCACTAGAATAAGTAATTTTAGTAAAGGTTTTTGTGGGTTTAATCTCAGTAGGAATCTTGCTATACATTTTATTAAACCTCTTTGAAAAATAAAAAATAGATTCCCCTTCTTTTTTCTTAAGTGGTCCAAACTCTGTAATATAGTAAAGGAAATATTTCTTATCCCCCCAATGTCTTAAGAATGCATCATCTAGGGCTTCAATCCCATCAATAGATCCAAGAGCCAGGGCCCTAAACCATTTCCTAGCCTCTCCATCTAGGATATGAACAAAAATTCTCATCCATACATCTTCATCTACAATGACATAATTGTCTATATAACTATAAAAGGCTACAAGGTGCTCTTCTGCAGTTATGTCTCCTTCACTCGTGCACTTAGGCAACATATTAACATAGCCACCACCTGGGTGAGAATTTAGAGGTTGATGTAGGACAAGGGGGGGATATCTAGCAACCATTATGGCATCCATTCTGTGCCTAGGGGGATTCACACTTGCCATTGGGATGTGAACTGGAGGAGAACTAGGGGGAGATGGAGTTCTGGCAGGTGAGACTGGGACTATGCTTCTGGGAGGATAGGAAAATGGATGGGTATTTGGGGAAACAGGCATTTCAAATCCTTCCAAACCGAGTCTAGGAGAGGGGAAATCAACAAGGAAGCTCCCAAAATTTAAACTTCTAGAAACTCCAATAGATGGTGTAATAGGAAAATGAGAAACAACTACTGAGGTTGTCAAAGAAGGATGATAAAAATTACCAAAATCACCAGGCATAGCAGTTGAATTTCCTTCTCGAAAGGCCTTTCTCTTTCTGATAATTTTCTCTGTGTCGAATTTAGGTGTTTCTAGAGGTAGTTGTGGAGTAGACCTTGTGTGTCTTCCCCTAGAAGCCAAAACTGAAACAGTGGAGTCGAAACGGTGGAGTCACTAGGTGCAATTTGCAATCTTTGACGTACCGAGTTCTAATGCACCTTTAGAACCAGTAAGCTTTGTCATTCATCCCAGGGAAAAGTCTTCAATTCATTCCCCGATAGCAACGCAAGAAATGTTAGCACTAGAATTCACCTTCATATTGCGTTCAAGGTAAGCCCAGTACCCACCAAATTTATCTCATAATGAATAATTTTAAAGAGGTCATATGGGCGCAGACTCAAGATAATATCGTTTTAACTCAGAAAGCGGGACCAACATGCACAAGAATATGAGGTCTTGATTCAAATTCAGTTAGTAAGTTGTAGAAAAGATAAGTAGGAGGAATAAATAGTGAGTATAATGTAGAGGTCTTCTATGGAAATCTGGTCTTCCAGTAGCCTGAGGAGGAAAAACTCAGAAAACAAGATCCTCTTGGATTCAAAGCTTCAAGAAACTGAAGAATGTTAAAATAGAACTGTGATCAAATAGACATCACAATGCAGCTATAACAATCCATGTGAATCCTCAATCATGGAAACTTGATTATAAGAGGTGAATAAGATAAAAATAGAAGTTGGCTTTCATTAAACTAGAAATCTAAAATCAAGTTACATAACTAGAGAACCAAGAGCTTCATCAAAAGTTTACAATATGGGAGCCTATCTCAACCATCGACCATAACAAAATCTAAAAATGCCTAGATATACTCGGGAGCCACTACCACCGCTATATGTGCGATCAAGTCAATGAATTCAAGGTTTGATGTATGCATTTTCTCTGGCAGACTGTGCATCTAGCTTTCGATCATATGTGAGCTTCATTTAGACGCAACATGATTTAGTAGGGACCTGGCTTGCTGACAGTCTTATCTCCTTGACCATAACTTCTGAGCCTTCCATTTATGGGGGGAGACGATGTTTAAACCACCTCCCCCAACTTCATTAACTGTCTGCATTGACATCAAGACGAGGCCAGAGTCAACTCCTTCACCTGGAAAACGTGTTGGACACAGTATGAAACTACACCATCTGGATATTTTTTGGATGCTTGCAGGGTAAATTGGCAGGCAGACATGGAGGGAGACGATAACAAGATGCAAGGTGATTGGCACAAACTTTCATGGCACAATGAGAAAGTTATTACCAAGTGGAAGGATACGGAAGAAGAGCGATGATTGGGAATGCACAGGCGTCAGCATGCAGGAGATGCGATATAAAAGGTGCGAGGGTGATGTGGCACATGAATAAGACATGGAGATAGAGGGATGTGAGTGGTCAAGGGGGACACGACAACATGACAAAGGTGACATGAAGGGGAAGTGGAAGACACATGTCGGGAGGTGAGAGGGGAGATGTGACAGCGGGAAGGCGTTAGGCGTGCGAGTGATGTGAGTGGAGGACAGGTGGCGACCAGAGCGNTAAGTGGTAAAGTATGGGGGGGTCCGAGTTACCGTGAGGGAGACACTTAGTGGGGGGCTCGTGCCTGCAAAACCACTAACTCAAACCCCCCCATTAAAGACAGAAGGTCGGGGGGGTCCTATATGCAATAAGGACTGCATATATGAACGTGAAGATCACAGCCGCTGAGATCTGCATGCTCCATAGTCATAATGCACGGAGTGACCAAAACTTAGGATAAAAGGTAAAAGTGGGTCATGGAGACCACCCCCTCTTTCATTTCTTCACCAAGGGATTATTCCCTAAGGAAAAACCTCCCTTTACAAACATATATGCTAACATTAGGCTCCATGGGGGATAGAGACCTCTCTGTAAGGCTCTAATAACTTTAGAAGATTCAGTGCCTCCTCCTAGGGCTATGGGGTCAGCTACTAAAACAAAAGAAAAATGATATTTACAATGGCATGAAAAATCCACTCATGGCTCAAACAAAGAAATTTTTCAGAAAATGCCCATTTACAGGGCCACCAAAAACTTCAGCATCTTCCAAATTCTACAACCTGTAAGTGTTATTTGAAAACACCTCAAAAACCTTGAAGGGGCCAATCCATAATGCTTCAAATTTACCATGCTTGCCTTTGTCCTTCTTGGGAGCATCCCATTTGAGTACTAGATCTCCCAGTTGGAAATCCTCTTTGTTTACTTTCATGTCAAATGCCTTCTTGATCTTGTGTTGATGGTCATGTGCCTTGTCCAGTGTCTTCTTCGTAGTCTACTGCACTTCTACCAACTGTTGTATTCTTTTGATCATATCACCAAGTTCCTCTTGGAAGTATTGGAAGAATTTTTCCAAAGGCAAGGCAAGATGAGAAGGAAAAATGGTCTCAACTCCATACACAAGCTGAAAAGGAGAGACACCAAGAGACCTTTTTGTTGTCACTCTATCAGCCCATAGAGAAAATTTGAGCTTTGAATCCCTTGCTTTCTTGTTGTCCTCTAATAGTCTTTTGATGATATTTATAAGGATCTTGTTGGAGGACTCTGCCATTCCATTCCCTTGGGGGTAGTCAGGATTTGAGTGAATCAATACAATCCCAAACTTCTCACAAAATTGGATCAATGGTTCGGCCTTGAAGGATGTAGCATTATCAATGAAAATTCTTTTCGGACAACCAAACCTTGTTATAATATCCTCAATAAATCCAATGATTACCTTGTGAGAATCACTCCTTTTGGGGATGGATTCTATCCACTTGGTAAAGTAACATGTGCCAGTCAGAATCCACCTTTGTTGACCACTGGAAGAAAGATGAATTTCCCCAATGAGATCTAGGCCCCACTGCTGAAAGGGTCCTGAAACTACCACAGGCTTCAATGGCAAAGACTTGAGTTATTTCTTTCCAGAGAATTTTTGACACTTAATACAAGCTCTGATCTTTACACATACAACAGTGAATAGGCTAGGCCAGAAGTGATGCCCCCCACATAAACTATCATGAAAAGAAAACATAATCTTTTGGGCCTCCTGTGGGTCTAAAGATCGCAAAAGCACTCCCAGAGGGTCTTTCCAATATAGGACTTAATCAATAAGGAAATATCTAATTGATTTAAGCTTTAAATATCTTGCCTTTCTTTTCTCCATACCATCAGGAGGTCCCAACTCTTGCAGAAAAAATATAATGTCTTTGTACTAGGTACATTCTGCCAATGGAGGGTTGACTTGTGGGCCTCTATTAGACAACTCAGCTTGCTGATATTTTGAGCAAGTGATAATGAAATTAACCCCAAAATCTTTGCAATTAGATTCGTCCAACATCCTAGATAAACCTTGGCCTTTAACCAATTTAGTGGGCTTTATTTCAAGGTCAAATTCAAGGATTTTGGCAATCCACTTGCTCCTCCTTCCGTCTATGTCAGGATGAATGAGAATTTCCTTCACTAAAGATGAAGGGACAAATGCAATGACTTTCGAATGAAGAACATATACTTTGAAAGCCTTGAGGGCCTTAACCAAAGCATAGGCCTTCTTTTCCATTATGTCATATTTCATCTCTGTGTCTCTCAATGCCCTACTGAAAAAGGAAACGGGTTGTTCTAACCCTTCAGCATTATTCTGCAATAAAAAGGTTGCTACTGTATCAAATGAACAGAATGAAAAAATCATAAAATCCTTGGAGTAATCGGGATTGATGAGCACAAGTGCTTCAGTCAAGGCTTTCTTTATTTAATCGAAAGAATTACAAGATTCAGCAGTGCATTTGATTTCATTCTCTTTCCTCAACATGGTTGTAATATGATTTACCAATTCAGTAAAATTAGAAACAAACCTTCTCAGAAAATTAATTTTCCCTAAGAAAGACTGAAATTCTTTCTTGGATATAGGGAGAGACAAGGTTTGTATAGTTTCCACCCTGCTAGGATCAATCCTTACCCCTTCAGCGAAGACTATGTGCCCCAACAACTTTCCCTCCTTCATGGAAAACAATGACTTTTAGGAATTTAAGGAAAGATCAAACCTCCTGCATTTTTGGAAGACCTTTCTTAGATGATAACAATGTTCTTTATCAGATCTGGATAAAAATGTAATGGCATCCAGATAGATGACTACAAATTTATATTTTTCTTCAATGAAGGCGATATCCATAGCTCGTTGGAAGGTTTCTCTTGTGTTCATCAATCTAAAGGGAATCTTAGCATACATGAATGTGCCCCAATGAGTAGTAAATGTTGTCTTTTCTCTAACTTTAGGCAATATAGAGATCTGATTGTAGCCAGAAAATCCATCAATCATGGACATCCTAGATGCACCTGTTACCCTCTACAATATGTGTTCCATCTTTGGCAAGGGGTAATTATCCTTCTTAAAGCTTCTAGTCAGGTTCCAAAAATCAACACAAAGTCTGATTTCTCCATTCTTCTTTCTTACTAGGACCAGGTTGGCTACCTATTCATAATATCTCAAGGGGATAATGATCTAGGCGTCCAACAACTTTTTTACCTCTTTCTCCATAATAGGAAACAACATAGGATTTATTTGTCTCAATTTATGCCTAAATGGTTTGGCTTCTTCCTTCAATGGGATCTTATGCTCAATCACACTTGTGTCATATGTTCTGAGGTCTTCATATGTACAAGACAATACATCAGCAAATTCTTTTAACAGTTCATCATATTCGGCCCTCTACTCCTTTGACAAGTTTCTTGACAACTTGACCAATTTCAGATCCTTATCTGTGCCAATATTACACTCAGCTACATCAACGTCATTGGTCGGAACTTTACCCTTCAATGCCACATCATTCCTGTCAAACAGTCTTTCCAAAGGAACTAGTCCCTTTGGAATGTGATTTCTAGGCAACTGAACAATATGATGATCAACAATTTTGTTCATAAAAACATCAGCATGAGGATTATTTTCAGAATCGTGATCTTTATCAATCTGTAATGAAGAAAACTCATCCACAGTCGCAAGGAATATTATGATCTCAAGATCATATTCAAACACCTTCCATTGCTTGATATTGTCAGGTATAGAGGGCCTATATTTTACTTCTACATCATACCTGAGCTTAGGTGGAAAAGTGATTCTGAAATTACTTGTTGAAACAACCAAAGAATCATCCATGGCATTCTCTTGTCTTAGAACAAATGAAACGTTGAAAGATAAGAAGAAACTATCAATTAGGTCCCACACTTCATTTCTGTAACTCCTTAGTCTAGGATGCTTGGTTTGATAAAGATTTCTGATTTGATGGACAACTAATTCAGAATCCCCAAACACTAATATCCCCCGAATCCTCATGTCCTTTGCAGCCCTCAAACCCAAAACAAGAGCTTCATACTCTGCCACATTATTAGAAGTTTCAAATTCTAACTTGTAGGACAAAGATATAGTCTCTTGAGTAGGTGAAACAAAAGGCACCTCAGCACTAGCACCTTCCCTAGAAGAGGCCCCATCAAAGAACAACTTCCAAATAGAGGTGATTGGGGAAGATTATTGACAAAGAGAAAGAGAATGCTCTCTGATTTCAAGGGGTGGATCAAAAATGTCAGTGAGCTGCAATAAACTAGATCCCATATCAGTATCAAGTGTGAATATAGGGTGACTTGTGGGGTTTGCTTCATCACTAATAATGTCGGCCAACTGAGCTTCCCTGTACAGTCTTCTATGCTCCCCCTTGAACACATGGATGGTAGCATATGTGAGGTCCATCTGCAAGGTTCCGCCAAGTATTTTTATCCAATATCTTGACAAGAGCGTTCCAAACTTGGGGGGAACATCATCCACCATGATATCCATGACCACACTTTGCATGGGTAGCTGAAACAAGGTCACAGCTAGATCTTTGATGACCCCAAGACATTGCACATTCCTAGAGTCAAAAGAATATAAGTCATGGTAATCTTTTGTGACTTCTAATCCAAATTCATCCATAATAGTTTTGGGCATGAGATTATGGGATGCCCCTGAGTCCATCAAACAGTTATGCAACACCTTATCATGTATGTTTAGTGAGGTGTAGAAGGGAGGGGATGAATCATATCTATCTTATATCAAAGGACCTAAGATTATTGTTGGCTTTTCATCTTGAAGATTTACTGAGTCTATGAATAAGATGAAGGCTCAGGATGTAACATTTTGGAGAGGCACCTTCTGAAGTCTTCATGCTTGACCAGCTCTGAAAGGGTAACAAGGATTCTAATCTTTTGAATTTCTTGCTCAAAGTTAAAAGAGGAGATGGGATTCAAAATTCTCTCACTTCTGGGACAGAAATTTTGGCTACTGGTGAGGGGTTTTTTGTTCTCTTTCCTTTGTTGTTGTCAGCTACATCATTAGTGGGCTTCTCTGCTATGGTAGGTTGATAAGGGATATCATGATTTCCTTCTTTCTTCTTACACCCGAGGTTGTATTTATTTGGGTTGTTGCTGGTATTTTCCCACTTACTCATCGCATTTAGTTGGCTATCTATAAGAGACTCCTCATATGCATATTGGGTCAAATAGGGAAACGAGGAGATGTTTCCAAGACAATGGTTTTCAGGATCTACCTCTTCTTCCTCTTCTTCTTCATCAACAATAAGGTTATTTTGGAGAGGGGCCTCGATCCTCTGATCATCCCTATCTATGTTTCTTTGATCTCTTTGGATAATCTAAGGGGTGTTATTTAGTCTTCTAAAGTTACCCATATTTTCATCATTAGGGGGATTCATGTAATTGTGCTTCCCTTCCAGTTCCTACCTTTCCATTCTAGCAGAAAGTGATTTTAGTAACTTGGTTACTTCATCCATTTGAGGGGGGGCAGTAGAGGAACCAAAGGTTGAGGCTTCAGGCCTCACCTTTCCTCTGTCTCTATCAACCTTACTTCTGAGTTTTCCAACTGCTAATATATTGGACTTAACTTCCAGAGCTACATCTTGCATATGAGCCAAGGAAGTGGCTCTTCTTTCTCTTAACAGGAAACAAAAATCAAGGTAGAAAGCACTAGAATAAGTAATTTTAGCGAAGGTTTATGTTAGTTTAATCTCAACAGGAATCTTTTTATACATTTTATTAAACCTATTTGAAAAATTAGAAATAGATTCCCCTTCTTTTTTCTTAAGTGATCCAAACTCTGTAATATAGTAAAGGAAATCTTTCTTATCCCTCCAATGTCTTAAGAATGCATCATCTAGGGCTTCAATCCCATTAATAGATCCAGAATCCAGGGCCCTAAACCATTTCCTAGCCTCTCCATCTAAGCTATGAACAAAACTTCTCATCCATACATCTTCATCTACAATGACATAATTGTCTGCATAACTATAAAAGGCTGCAAGGTGCTCTTCTACAGTTATGTCTCCTTCACCGGTGAACTTAGGCAACTGCTTAAGATAGACACCAACTGAGAGAGCATTTAGAGGCTAGTGTAGGACAAGGGGGGGATATGTAGTAGCCACTATGGCATCCAGTCTGTTCCTAGGGGGATTATCACCTACCATTGGGATGTGAACTGGAGGAGAACTAGGGGGAGATGGAGTTCTAGCAGGTGAGACTGGTATTGTGCTTCTGGGAAGATAGGAAAATGGTTGGGTGTTTAGGGAAACAGGGGTGTCAAAACCTTCCAAACTGAGTCTAGGAGAGGGGAAATCAGTAGGGAAGGTCCCAAAATTTAAACTTCTAGAAACTCCAACAGATGGTGTAATAGGAAAATGAGAAACAATTATTGGGGTTGTCAAAGAAGGATAATAAAAATTACCACAATCACTAGGTATAGTAGCTGAAGTTCCTTCTCGAAGGACCTTTACCTTTCTGATAATTTTCTTTAGGTCGACTTCAGGTGTTGCTAGAGGCAACTATGGAGTATACCTTGTGTGTCTGCCCCTGGAAGCCACAACTAAAACAGTGGAGTGGAAACACTGCAGTCGCCAGGTGAAAGTTGCAATCTTTGACGTATTGAGTTCTAATGCACCTTAAGAACCAGTAAGATTTGTCGTTCATCCCAGGGAAAAGTCTTCAATTTGTTCCTTGGAAGAAGTGCTAGAAATGTTAGCACTAGAAGTCACCTTCAAATTACATTGAAGGTAAGCCCAATGCCCATGAATTTATATGTCACAATGAATAATTTTAAAGAGGTCAGATGGGCGCAAACTCAATATAATATCATTTGAACTCAGAAAACTGGACCAACATGCACAAGAAGATGAGGTCTTGATTCAAATTTAGCCAGTAAGTTGTAGAAAAGGTAAGTAGGAGGAAGAAATAGTGAGTAGAATTTAGAGGTATGCTATGGACATCCGTTTTTCGAGCAGCCTAAGGAGGAAAAACTCAAAAAACAATATCCTCTTGGATTCGAAGCTTCAGGAAACTGAAGAATGTTAAAACATATTTGTGATCAAACATACATCACAATGCAGCTATAACAATCCATGTGAATCCTTCAATCATGGAAACTTCATTATTAGAGACAAATAAGACAGAAATAGAAGCTGACTTTCATTAAACGAGAAGTCTCAAATCAAGTTACATAACTAGAGAAACAAGAGCTTCATCAAAAGTTTACAATACAGGAGCCTAGCTCAACCATCAACCATAACAAAATCTCAAAAATTCCTAGATATAGTCGGGAGCCACTACCACCTCCAGATGTGCGATCAAGTCAATGCCTTCAAGGTTTGACATCTGCATGTTCTCTAGCAGACTGTGCATGCAGCTTCCAATCTGACGTGAGCTTCTGTCAGAGGCATCATGCTTCAGTAGGGACCTGACTTGTTGAAATTCCTATCTGCATCGGGGGGGGGAGGATATGTTTCAACCACCTCCCCCCACTTTATTAATTCTCTGCATCGGGATTAGGATGGGGCCTGAGTCAACTTCTGCACCTGCAAAACGTGTTGGCCGCACTCTGAAACTATTCCATATGGATCTTTGTTGGATGCTTGTAGGGGAAATTGGTAGGAGGACGTGGAGGGAGGCAATGATGAGATGCGATGTGATTGGCACAACGAGCGAGCTATGGCCAAGTGGAAGGATACGACGGCATAGTGATGACTGGGAATGTGTGTGCGTCAGTGTGTGGGATATGCAGTGTAAAAGGTACAAGAATGATGTGGCACAAGGAGAAGACGTGGAGGTAGAGGGATGTGAGTGGTCAGGAGGGGAACGACAACATGACGAAGGTGACATGAAGGGGAAGTGGAAGACACATGTCGGGAGCCGAAAGGGGAGATCTGATAGAGGGAAGGGGTTAGGCGCATGAGTGATGTGAGTGGAGGACTAGTGGTAGCTGGAGCAATGGCAGTAATGGGAGGCGGTAAGGAGGTTAGCTCGGAGGGGGGGTAGGTGGTAAGTGATAAATCGAGGGGGGGTGTCCTAGTTGTCGTGAGGGAGACACATAGTGGGGGGTCCGCGCCTGCAAAACCACTAACTCGGAACCCCCCCCATTAAGGGTAAAAGGTCGAGGGGGGGTCTGATATGGAATAAGGACCACAAATCTGAGCGCACAGATCTCAACTACTGAGATCTACGCGCTCCATAGTGATAACACACCGAGGGACCAAAACTTAGGATAAAAGGTAAAAGTGACTCGCGGAGACCACCCCCTCTTGCATTTCTTCACCAAGGGTTTATTCCCTAAGGAAAACCCCCTTTACAAACATATGTGCTAAAACAACCTCTACAACAAAAAATTGTTGTGGTTTGACATTTATGGAACAAATGTTTCCCAAACTTAAGTCTTGAATTGAGAATTTTAATAACTAAACTGGCTCCAACTATCATGACTTCACTGTAACTTCAAATTCGACCAATTCCATGTGTGAATTTTCTAGAATAGATATTAAATAAAGAATATCTCACCACATGGCCAAATTTCTCAATTTTCTCATGAATTTAACAACAGAAATTGGGGATTTTTTTTCCAATTTCCCCCAATTGTTGTTACTTTTTACCATGGACGCTCTGCAACCTAAAATTTGGCCAGTTTGAAATAAATCCTCTATTAAATTTCTTTTCAAATCAACTTGCTCAACACATCTAGGCTCAGTGTTGAAAATAGAAACTCTTATACCATATTGTAACATCCCCGAGAACCCGGGTCGAGGAATGCTACTCCAAAAAATTCTTAAATTCTTTGCTCAACATACCGTAACATACCCAACACCCAACTGAGCTATGCCACATAAATTTTTCAATCTGCATACAATTAAAACATATTCACACAGAACTCTTGCATAACTTTATATATAAAACATAAACAAACAAATACATTATGTAAATGCACATATTCATACTGAAATAATAGTAAACATATACATGAAATACCCATGAATATAAAGGAAGTTATAATCACACATATGATAAACCCATAAAAATAAACACATAAATAATATTGCAGCATGTAAATTTATCACACAATTGACACTTATATTGGTAAGAATATCACCAACTAAGTGCAGACCTTCCATGAACCTCCCATCCTTAGAACAAACTGCTCATCACTCTTAATAGTGGGTCACCCCCGATATGGGACTAAACTCCACCCGGTAAAGGGATTCCTAACCAGGCTAATGAATCTCAGACAACATGAAAGAATTCGTCAGAGGTGCCAACTCAAACTAACAGCCTACAGTCCCTCATTCCTCACATGCATGTCCCACCCCAAGAAGTGTGCCCCTTCTCTTCTCAACAGTCCTTCGCCTTCCCCACTTCCTTTCTGGGATTCAACAACAGGCTGGACAGGAAGTCTTAGAGCTCTATAGCTGCAATTTATCACCTTCAGAAAATCAATTCCTAGAAATTCTCTCACCCAAAGAGAAATTGTTCATGGACCTGACAACCCACCTCTTCAATATCCCACGGGTCTGGCAACTCACTTCTTCAGTGCAGCTCCGAAGCTAACTAGCTACACAAACATATATGGCTATGAATATAGGTTTAGGTACAGTGACATGAAGGTATGGAGGATAGCTTAATGAGTGAGTGAAAGCTCCTAGAATGGTTGCATGGATGATCAAATGATGGAAAATGAACTAAGTCCAAATAATATGTATGCATGTTCCCAACCACTTGTCCCCATCTTTAGAACTTAGGATAAAATAATTATCCATAATTTATACTTTAAGAAATATTAATATAATATTCCTTTTTGTCTTAAGCTCCCTAGCTTATCCCCTTTTCCTTAACTTGTATCCCCTCATTTCCCTAACTAGTGGAGTTTAGTCCCCCATACTCTTTTATCATGGTCGGTCTACACGTAGTGATGAATTTTATATCAATTATGAGACATATACAAAATAAGCTCACTGGCCTTTAACATCTAGGCTCTCCGGCCTAATTAAAACATAAGCCTCCTAGCTTATAATAAATGGCTCACCAGCCCTTAAAACACAACATATACACAAAGGCTCCCTGGCCTCAAAATCGTGCGCACTTAATTTGTTGTGTGATGTCCTAGAATGTACACCCTTCATCATTCTACTGCGCAGTACATGCACGCACTATGCTATGAAAGTTGCATACAAAAATGATATCAAACAACTCACCAACTTAAGTACATTTACATTTACAATTGGATTCAGCCTAGGGATATAACAATAACATGGAAAGAACCAATGACAATTAACATATTATTAAAGAATATCACTTTTATATAAGTGATGAACGAGCACATGATACACATTATGCACACCATTGTTTTGATAAATTTTATGATTCATTGAAAGAATGTGGGATCACATTTGATCAGCATTGGATATGGTCAAATGGATGTGCGGGTTAGTTCCAATCTTCACGATCATTCTATCAGTTGTTTCATCTTCATAAGAAATCAAACATTACACATTTTTGGAATTTTTTTTAGATTGATGATGGAAAAGGAGAGCATGACGTTGTAGGGGCCTATGTAAAACGAGCACTTTGAAGGTATCAGATGAACCCTCATGCCAATCGATTTGAATCCACTAATGAAGTTGTTGAATGGTGTAAAATGGCTCTAAGCCATGAAAATAATCCTTCAAGAGATGTGTGCAGGTGTGTATATATACATGTTACACATGTACACAAGATATTTTTATTCATGTGTTCAAATTTATATGATATTCAATCATTTTCTTGGTATATTTCAAGTTAACAAGTTCTTGTCTTGTGCAGGTTTTTTTGGTATGTTGGAATCCAAGATGTAAATAGATCAATCCCATATGAATTCGGTATAATACATGGGACACGAAAAGTGCATTCAGTTAAAAAAAAAACTATCAAAATGTGTTTGCATTTGATAGAAGAAATGAATCTTGTTTTTCTTTAGTTTCCATAGAGGACATAGAATCCATAGAGATTTACGAAATGAAAATGCGGAATATGTTAAATCTTGGAGCCATACTGAACTTAATATAAAAGGGAAAATGCCACTTGCAAGATTAGAGGATATGGGATCAAATGAAATTATAGTGTTAGTTGATGGCGATAGAGTTTTTGATCTTGTTAGAGAAGGTAATTTTTATGCTTAAATATTTAAACAACTTGTAGATGTACTTGTAAGTTGGATATATATATATATATATATATATATATATATATATATATAGTAGATTCAAGTTTAATGGCACCTGCATGTGTGATAATCTAACATGAAATACTTGTTAGAACATACTGAATTATTTGCAGGAGATGTATTTGATGTGGTTGCACCTGTAGACAACACTAAAAACGTGAAATATTACTTGATGTGATGCACATAACAAAAGATGAGGTTATTAGAAGATTTTTATGATAACTGTTTTATATATGAAAGAGGATCCATCGTATTGAAAGGCTATTTTTTTCAAGAAACCCATCAAACCAATACCCATGTTCACTTTCAAGACTATCAGTTAGATGTCATAAGTTGTCAATATAGTCATTTGGTATGTGCAACGCACATAAAGTTAATAGAAGTTCAATCAAGAAAAAGAAACAAAAGTTAGAAAATGGAAAATGTCCAAAGCCCATCATGAACGAATAATTTAAGATGGCATACCATTACGATTTATTTAAACAAGTGACATGTACATTCCTAAATTTTATATTTTGCATTGAAAGTACACATATTTATGAATATCTAGGATTCTAGAATCATTTGGTTTAGTTCACTTTCATGGTCCATTCAAATAAGAAACTATATTTTTGATGAATTATAAAGTTTACTCAGCCTTATTTACAATTTGAGGGAAGAACCTATAGATTGTATAGGGAACCTAAACTGACGTATACTTTGGGTGATTATACTAATCCTACAAATTATACATTGTATACATGCAAATCCTTTAATTCATAACCAATTTACTACATAAAGGATTTGCATTCATTATTTCCAATGACTAAAATTATTTTTCATATGAAGAGGATAACTTCATATCAAAACTAGGACTCATTTCCATTTCATTATAAGGGACTATTGATGGACTAGAAAAACTGTCACTAAATGTAGTACATTTCATAAAATCATCCCCCTCTCTATTAATATCTCTAGAAATAATATCATTCTACAAATAAAAAATAACACCATCTAGTAAGGCTTGGTTTGTTGCAATTAGATTTTCATTTTTTAATTGAATTTGGAGTATATTGAGAATTCAAGGTAGTGTATGATTAACATCCCAATTAAAAATTTCAAATACATCTTAAAAAGTATCAATTTTAATTATGAAATTGTGAATTTTGATTCCAAAAGTGTTGATATATTAAATTGCTACAATGTGCATTTATATTTCAATATCTTGAAGCACATCAAACAAAATCGAAATTATGAGCTACTTGAAAAACGTGTATGACAAACCTAACACTACTTATATTCTACACATTAAACATAGTTTTCATTTAGTTTGATTGAAAAAACTTAAGTTGAAAAATAATTTGTTTTTGTGACCTGATAACAAAAAATAAAAAATAACAACATCTACTAAGGCTTGGTTTGTTGCATTTAGATTTTCATTTTTTAAAATTGAATTTGGAGTATATTGAGAATTCAAGGTAGTGTGTGATTAACATCCTAATTAAAACTTTTAAAGACATCCTAAAAAGTATCAATTTAATTATGAAATTGTGAATTTTGATTCCAAAAGTGTTGATATATTAAATTGCTTTGTAATGTGCATTTAGATTTCAATATCTTGAAGCAAATCAAACAAAATTGAAATAATGAGCTACTTGAAAATGTGTATGATGTTACCTAACAGAAATTAAACATAGTTTTCATTATGTTTGATTGAAAAAACTTAGGTTGAAAAAGAATGTGATTTGTAACATGATAACAAAGTTGGAAGTTTACTCAATGTAGACCTTGTATTGTGGATGGTGCGTTGTTATCCCTACACTTTTTTTAATAGGAAGTTATTTAGTGAAATTGAACAACACTCATAGGTGTCATATTAATGACACTATTGAATACTTCCAATGTGCAGAGGATTGATAATCCATCAACCTTTTTCTTCAATTTTCAGTACATAAACAATTTATATCAATATAAATTTTAATGAAAATCGCTTACTTCTATTAAAGTATATTTTAATTTTACATATTAAAAAAGATTAGATGATGTTATTATTTCACATTTTTATTTCAAAGTGTATTTTTATTTCACATTTTCTTGAATGAATATATTGAAAGATCGAAAAGAAACCAAGGATGAACATAACTAGTTTATTGTTGGGCTGCCATTTCATTGTGAATTTTCAATAAAGAAACCAAGGATGAACATAATTGTAGTGACCCCTCCTTTACGATGACAAATAGCAATGTACAAGTTAAATATATGTATTTTTTTTCGCTAGGAAAATAAAATCGTCCAGCATAATTAATAGAAACATTGTCGACCCATCATCCAAATTAGTGATGAATGAATCAAGCATTAACCTAATTAATAGTGGCACATAGTCAATGCATTAACATAATTAGTAATGATACATGGTCAACACTTCATCACATTAGATAACGACACATAATCGACAAGTATCATAAAATAGTGACGCAATATCGACTCATCACATAAAGAGAACATAAAGGAACTACCCACTGCAAGGTTAGGACCTCCAATACACATAAGCAATGCTCAATCCCAGGATTCATCCAATTGATTTTGACCACTTAAGGTCTCGGGGATGGCGACTGTTTTGAGGAACAAGGAGGTGTCTAAATCCCACTAAGACAATCAAGCTGAAATCCAACAAGATAAAAAATCATTCTTAATTATCAAGTATTCAAGTATCGACAAATTCTATTAAAAACATACATCAATCAAACAACGCAATTACCCATCCATGAAGCATTTAAAATTAAAAAAATAATAAAATTTAATAAGATAGTCCTAAATTAAATACACAGTTTCACTCAACTATTTTCTAAACACTAGTCATATAATGAATTAGTATACAACACTTATGCTCATCAATAAATTTAATTCATCAAGAACCTTCCAAAGGTTTGACACTAATCCTACGAAATCTATCTGGTGAATAATTGGCGTACTAGCTCATGTATCTTAATTACTCTACAAGTATCTTAACTTCTCTACTTAAGGTTCTGTGGCTTGAGCACAAATTTTATGTTATACGCAAATCATATAAATACTACTATGGATTTTACTCTATAAGTCTATTCGTCAAGAGAAAGCAATAATAAGAATACACATGCATTTATATACGCAGATGATATTCAAAAGTTAACTAGATAAGGAACAACATTATTCATTTATATATTTATTCCATCACTTGCGCAAATTACAAATCAACTCAACAACACTTGAATTTATGGTATTAATTCCAATCTAGTTAGGGACACAAAAAGATGTAAAATATAGGCAACTTCCTTCCTTACCTAAGTTGTGTCATTGCACTCTAAGATTTAATTAGGCCAATGGGGCAAGTGATGATTAGCTCCAAAAGTTCAAGTCGTTAAATCTTATTGAGTGGGTGCATGGTTCATTTTAAATTTTTATATTTTTAAAACTCATTCCGCTTACTTTCAATATTACAGATAATACCATATTTATAATTTATTACACACACACACACACACACACACACACACATATATATATATATATATATTGAAAATTCAAAACAGTAAATATTTGTATCAACCTTCCTTTGATAAAAAAATTTAAGGAGCAACTCAACTCTGTGAAGTTCTAAGATTGAAATGCCTCATTTACTCACATAGGAATTATTAACTAATAACTCATCATTCTATTACAATATCAACAATCATCAACGAGCCTTATCTATCTCTATTAAACTCCTTTCGATTAAAGTAGATCGGGGTTACATAATGAGCCAAGTCACAAGTCAACACCAAACAAGGCACCAAGGGAGAGCTCGAGTAGGAGCATAGGTTGTGGTCCGACCACTATAATGCCAACTGTACACACAATTTCACAGGTGGAGGGGAATCAACTCCAATGGTAACATTGATCCAATAAATTTCCATTAGTAATTATGACCAATTCATCAGGTGCACATATGTTTGCTCCGTCATCATCTAACGCCTAGAATTTAATACACTAATGTCAAATGGAGTAAGGTACATTATATCTCTTAATGTGTCTATTAGTTATGACTATCAGTAAACTACTAAAAGGGCATGGCGAAAAGAATAACCCATGTCATGGTGAAGAGAAACATGGAGGCATTCCTATCCGACCCTTGCAATTCCACTATCCTCCATTGGTTCAAGACCTCTGCCTCACGGAAATCATCAAGGATGACATGGTTTTATTGTAGAGTTTTAGGCAGCAAGGAAGTTATTTTTCCATAAAGTAAATGGATGCTACTGGTAATTTATCACTATTAGCTTCACTTCCAACAATGACTTGTACTCTATTGGAAACTATTTAGCGTGAATAGATACTCATTTGAATTTGAGAATAACGAGTGTTGACAGTCAATTTGTGCCTTCTAAACTCCAACCATACAACAACTTTGGT
>ML808940.1:253514-264494 GCA_009831015.1 Picea engelmannii | reverse complement strand
TCTAGTAGAAACACCATCTCACGATGCTCAAAATGCTCAAAATGCACATTTCATGAATATCAGTGCAATAAAAACCAAGGAAGGGTCTGCATTCCAAGCGTGGCACGTAATGCACTGACCCAGTTGGTGAATTGTCACATCTGTTAGGCTTGGCAGCGATGAGACCATAACAATACGCTTTAGATATCTATGGGATAGTTCTACAAAATCTTAGGAGGATTTAAGGCCTCTTCTGCTAAAGTAGAAGCGAACACATAAGAGAAGAAAGGTTAAAGGGTTGGAGTTCGATAAATATTTGAAGTTCTAACACTAAATCTATGAACCTAAACGATATCAAGTTCAGTCCGACACAAATACGTGGACTCCTTGGAAAGATTTTGGGAAACTTATAATAGAATTCTTCAACGGTCGAGACTAATGGTCTAATGGTTAATGAATGGAAGAAATAAATCATGGTAAGGGTTTTCCTCTGAACGAATTATAACCTCTACTTTTGATTTTTTTTTTTATCTAAAAATCATGGCTCTTATTCCCAATTTTTTTTTTCCAAATACCTGAAAATTTCATGACATAACCCAACAATTTTAGGACCCCATTTAGCAGAGATTTAGTAGTTTATTCAATTAAATTTGGTGAAAACCCCCCTTCTCTCCAAAGGGTTGCATGACCTCCAAGTCTAGGATCTTCACAAGACCGAGCATAATTATCTCTTTGGGTCTTCACTAACCTTGGAACAATTCAATTAGCCCCCCTGTTCCTTCGAAATCGATTTCAGTGCCAAGCTTATGTTTCTGGCGGATTCCTCTGAATGACATCTACGTATCTCGTCGTTCGAACAACCAATGGTTGTGATCCCTTCAGACACCATATTTTAGGAATATTTAACACACTCAACCCCACAACTCTCGATCCCCAAATCGGAAAATTATCTCCACACGTGGAGATCAATGGTCCTCCTCAACCAATGATCAATGGCTTAGATCCCGCCCTTATCCCACTTCATAATTTCACATTTTGACCTTTTTGACAATGGCTTCACCTCTTTCTCCTAAATCACTAACCCCGAATTTTCCCTGGACGATCAATGGCTAGGATTTCTTCACGGCTTCGTTCTTCAGAGGTTTTCAACCCTCTACACTTCAAATCTTCCGATTTGTGAATTTCTGAAGGACCCTCGCGGCTAACTAGTGTGTGACTTCTCCAAAATCTAAGGATCTGAAGTGATTTGGCTCCTCCTGGGTGAATCTTGATCCTTTATCTTGTCAAACCATTGACAATTCTTTCTTTGTGAAGGATTTCTTTTGTAAATCTTATATACTTGTCCTTTCTTTGAACTTTTGAACTCCTAAAAGGATTTTCATTGACATTGTCTTATGAGAAACACCTAAGTGATTTCTCCAAAATTTTCTCCAATTCAAATACTTCGCATATGCACTCATTGCGTTTGATATGCACACTCTGCATATAAAAATTTCTTTCTATCTCTTCTGAGCTTCGAGTTGAAAAAATCTCTCACACGCACTCCTTGCATTTCGTATGCACTCCTTGCATAAACTTACAGAAGAGAAAAAATTGAAACTTGTTCAATCCTTCATGAATTCATTCAGTCACAGTAGACCTCATGCACTCACAAAACTCATAACAACAACAAAAACTATAAGATGATATCAACACAGTATATTTGGATCAATTCTCCTCTATTCTATTCAATCCAAAAAAAGTAGTTACCCAGATGTCTCTTACAGACACAATACAATAAAAAATTGTCTAAAAAAATCTAAAGGAGTCAGTTCTCGTCTCTTCTTGATCCTATCTTATTTCTACCACCTCTTTCTCTAGAAGTTACCTACTAACTCAATTAAATGAAAACTAATGACTAATAAGGGATAATATCCTACACCTGTAATATCTTCCAGTCGTGTAAGGATTTACAATGATCCATCATTTCAAATAGTTTTCCAATTTTACATAAAATTTAGTAACAACGCAAACTTACAAAAAAATATCTCGACACTGCTACTAAGTTGGTTAAGAGTCGGTTCAACCCTTTCAATATGTTGTGGTGTCAATTCACTTCCACCCTCGCTTTCCTAATTTGACAACAATGATCATGCATCATACTCCTCTGGCTCCTCTCAAATGGACTTTTCCTAGTGCTCATATTTACTAAATTGTTAAATGCAAATTTTTCCTGTGCTAGAATCTGATCCCACTGACAACCTTGTTCAGTGACTAAACTCCTTAACAAATTTCCTAGAATCATGTTCACCACTTCATTCTATCTATTTTTTTGAGGGTGATATGTTGAACTAAAGGATAAATTAGTTCCCAGCCTCTTCCATAGAGTCCTCCAAAAGATTCCTACAAACTTAGTGTCTCTGTCTGAGACTATACTTCTAGGAAATCCATGTAGTCTCACAAATTCTCTAAAAACAAAATTGGCTATGTGTGTAGCATCATTTTTTTTCTGGAATGGTATTAAATGTGCCATCTTGGAAAATCTATTGACCACAAAAAATATGGAATCACTTCCCTTCTGGGTTCTAGGTAATCCCAATACAAAATCCATACTAATTGCATCCCAAGGCCTTTTTGGAATAGTCAATGGCTGATACAAAAAAGTGTTTTGTCTCTTTCCTTTTGTATGTTGACAAATCATACATCATTCTACAAATTTCTTCACATCTTCCTTCATACCTAGCCAACAATACAAACTATTCATCTGTGCAAATGTTTTGTCATGATTTAAATGTCCGGCTAGACCTCCACTATGTTTTTCTTTCAACAAATTATCTCTCATTGAGCATCTTGGTATGCACAATTAACTTCCTTTAAACAACAATCCATCATGGATTAAATATTCTTCCCATGAGTTGTTATCCCTCAACAAAGGATTTTCATATGCTTCATAAGCCTCCTTAAAATCTGGATCTTCTTGATGCATTTCCCTAAGCTGATCAAAACCTAAGGTCTTCACTTGGAATTCATGTACAACCAAAATCCTCCTACTCAAAGCATCTGCAACTTTATTAGCACTTCTAGAAATATTTTTAAGGACAAAAGTAAAATTCTTCATGAATTCTGCCCACTTAGCATGCTTCTGATTCAACTTCTCTTGCCTAGTAATAAATTGCAAAGCTTGATTATCACTATACAAGACAAACTCTTTTGGAATTAGATAATGTCTCCATTTCTTCAAAGCTTGAATCACTGCATAAAACTCTTTGTCATATGTAGAATATTTCTCCTTGGTGTCATTCAAATTCTCACTGAAATAAGCAACTGGCCTATTATCTTGACTCAAGACTGCTCCAATGGCTATTCCACTTGCATCACATCTTACCTAAAATGTCTTTCCAAAATATGGTAAAACCAGGATTGGTTGTTTTGTTATCTTCTTTTTCAACACTTTGAATATTTTCTCAGCCTCCTCTATCCAATTAAAATACTTATGTTTCTTTTTCACAGTGTCCATTATGGGTGCACATATACCACTAAAATTTATGATAAATTTCCTATAAAAACTTGCTAACCCATGAAAACGTCTCACCTCAAATATGGTCCTTGTTGATGGTCATTCTTTGACTGCTCTCACCTTCTTTGGATCCATCTTCAATTCATTTGAAGAGATCAAAAAAATCAAATATATGAGTTTTGTCTTCATAAAAGAACTTTTCCTCAATTTTATTAGAAACTTTTCTTCCTACAACCTCCTCATCACTAATGTCAAGTGTTTTAAATGTTCTTCCTATGTTTTGTTGAAAACTGATATATCATCTAGATATACAATGAAAAATTTACGTATGAAGTCTTTTAGTACTTCATTCATCAACCTCATAAATGTGCTTGGAGCATTTTTCAATACAAATGGCATGACTAGCCATTCAAACAAACCTTCATTTGTCTTGAATGTTGTCTTCCATTCATATCCCTCTCTCATTCTTATATGATGATATCCACTTTTCAAGTCTATTTTTGAAAAAAAGCTTGCTCCATTCAAACAATCCATCAAATCATCCATTATGGGTAAAAGGAATCTATACCTGATGGTAATATTGTTGATGACTCAGGAATCTATACACATTCTCCATCCTCCATCCTTCTTTGGACTTAATACAATTGGCATTGCACATGGCCTTAGACTTTACCTGACTAAACCTTTATCCAAAAACTCTTGAACTTTATTCTTAACCTCTTCATTCTCTCGAGGTGTCAACCTACATGCTTCTTTGTTTGGAAAACTGGCTTCTGGAATCACGTCAATATGGTGGATAATACTCCTAATGGGAGGTAATGAGTGTGGTAAATCGTCCACCACTGTATCAAAAAATGTTTCTAACAATTCCTGGATTTATTTAGGTAAATCATCTATGGAAGTATTGGTAAGGATAACTCTTGGCTTCCCTACTACAACAAATTGTATTTCTTGATCTTTCTCTATCTCATTCAAGAGTTCCTTCCCACTCATGAGAAGTATTCTTGTGATGGATTCTTCCTTTTCTTTATTCTCTTCTATTGGCAGCAACATGTGGGTTCTACCATTTTTCTCTATAGTGTAAGTATTATTTTTCCCATCATGAATGACATTACTATCAAACTTCGATGGTCTCCCCAACAGAATATGACAAACATCCATAGGAATTACATCACACAAAATCTCATATAAATGTAACCTCCTATTTTAAATTCAACTTTGCATTGTTGACTTACCATTACTTGATGTCCTTTCCACAACCACTATACTTTATACGGGTTTGGGTGTGCAGTTGTCTTCAGCTCCAGCTTCTCCACCATCTCTGTGGATACTAAATTATCAGTACTCCCACCGTCTATAATCATTTTGCAAACTTTGTCCTTTGTTTTACAAGGAGTCCTGAACAACCTTGTTCGTTGAACTGAGTCTTCTATTTCCTTCTCTAGATTTAGAAGAACTTTCCTCATCCTAAGGTTTTTTCCTCCTTCTGTTGCTTCTACTTCCACATTCTTCTGGGATTCAAAAATGTGTGCTTCTCCTCCTCCTTATTTCTTCCTATCAGGGAATTCCCAAGACATGTGTCTTGTCTTTCTACATGCATAACATTTGACTTCACCTCCTCTACCTCTTCCTCTTCCTTGAGGAAAATAATTTCTCCCACAAAACAGTCATCTTCGAGAACTTCCCCCCCTTTCGAAGTGACCATATGATTTTAGCTTCTGTCTCTGCTTCACCGACTCTATTTCCTGGACAAATTTTCTTCTGCCTTTAGTGCAATCTGATAAGAATCCTCCATTGTCCTTACAGTCATCATGCTAATCTCATCCTGGATTTCATACCTCAAGCCATTTCTATACCTAGAAACATTTTCATCATATTTATCCCTTTGTCTAGTCCTAATATTCAGCCTATACAATTCTTCTGTGTACTCTTTCACTGTCATACCCTTATGTCTCAGGTTCTGCAACTTCCTGAACAAATTTATCTGATAATCCTTAGGTATGAATTTAGCCTTCAGTTTGGCTAACATGTTGTCCCAATTCTGTATCTTATGTTTTCCTTTATTCCTCCTATCTTCCTGCAGTTCATCCAACGACAATGTTGCATGTCCCTTTAATCTGGTGACAGCATGTCTCAACTTCTTCCCTTCATCGACATCTTCATAATCGAAATAATTGTCCATGGACCTTATCTAGTCCAATATCTCTTTAGTATCCAGGTTGCCTTCATACATTGGGATGTCTATATTTTCTCTCTCTCCCAACTTCACAACAAATTTCAATAAGCGTTCTTCGACCACATCTTCCCATGTAGCTTCTTCAACTTCTATTTCTTCTCTTTCTGCATCACTGACATCTCCAGTGGCAAGTGTTCTCCTTTGAATTTCTTCTGGCGCTTCCAATCTTGTGCAAAGATCTCTCATTTCTCTTCCTACATCACAATTTACTATAGGTGGTTCTACGTGTATCCTCGGCAGCATTGTTTCAACTATTTATAACACATAGAGTACAACTTCGAGCTTTTTCAGGCTCTGATACCACTTGGTGAAAACCCCCCTTCTCTCCAAAGGGTCGCTCGACCTCTCGGTCTAGGATCTTCACAAGACTGAGAATGATTATCTCTTTGGGTCTTCACTAACCCTGGAAAAATTCACTTAGGTCCCATGTTCCTTCGAAATCGAATTCGGCACCAATCTTCTGTTTTTGGTGGAAATCACATACGACCTCGGGATGTGAGCCTAGGCTTAAATCCTTAAGCACTTCTGGCTTTGGTCATTTTAATTTCTGCCTCTACCAATTATTCCGAACTCTGAACCATGGATTCCTCTGAACGAGATCTACGACTCTCTTCATTCGAACAACCAACAGTCGTGATCCCTTTGAGCTTAGACTTTTGGGAATCTTTAACACACTCAACCCCACAACGCTCGATCCCCTAATTAGAAAATCATCTCCACACGTGGAGATCAACAGTCATCCTCAATCAACGATCAATGAATTAGATCGTGCCCTTATATCACTTCAAAATTTTAGGTTTTAGCCTTTTTGACAACTACTTCACTACTTTCTCCCGAATCGCGAACCCGAAATTTTCCCTGGATGATCAATGGCTAGGGTTTCTTTGAGGCTTAGTGCTTCAGAGGTTTGTACCCCTCTGCACTTGAAATATTTCGATTTGCAAATTTATGAAGGACCCTCGTGACTAACTAGTGCGCGACTTCTTGAATATCTAACGGTCTAGAGTGATTCGACTGCTCCTGGGCGAATCTTGATCCTTTATCTTGTCAAACCTTTGACAATTCTTTCTTCGTGAAGGATTTATTTTGCAAATATTTTGTACTTGTCCTTTCTTCGAACTTTTGAACTCCTTAAAGTTTTTTCTTCGACACTTAGTCGAGTTCTGGCCCTGTGTACTCCTTGCAACAGACCTCTGCATTGTCTTATGAGAAACACCTCAACGATTTCTCCAAATTTTTCTCCAAGTCAAAGACTTCGCATACGCACTCCTTGCATTTTCTATGCACACTCTGCATACAAAATTTTCTTTCTATATCTTATGAGATTTGAGTCAAAAAACTCTCTCACATGCACTCCTTGCATTCGGTATCCACTCCTCACATAAACTTATAGAAGAGAAACAATTTAAACTTATTCAATCCTTTATGAATTCATTCAGTCACAGTAAACCTCACGCACTCACAAAACTCATAACAAAAACAAAAAATATAAGAATATATCAACAGAGTATATTTGGATCAATTCCCCTCTATTTTGTTCAATCCAAAAAAAAATAGTTACCTTGATGTCTCTTACAGACACAATACAATAAAAAATTGTCTAAAAAAATCTAAAGGAGTCAATTCTCAGCTCTTCTCCATCCTATCTAAGTTCTACCACCTCCTGCTCTAGCGGTTACCTACTAAATCAATTAAATTCAAACTAATGACTAATAAGAGATAATATCCTACACCTGTAATATCTTACAGTCGTGTAAGGATTTACAATGATCTGTCATTTCAAACGATGGCCAGATTTTACATACAATTAACTAACAACACAAAATTACAAAAAAAATATCTCCACACCACTACCAAGCTAGTTAAGAGTCGGTTTGACCCTTTCAATATGTTGTAGTGTCAATTCACTTTCGCCCTCGCTTTCTTGGTTTGACAACGATGCTCTTGCATCAAAATTCATACAAAATCCCTCAACAAAATGGGGCTTTCTTTCAGTGTAACAATGCCATTTATTCTCAAAATTCACATCCATTCTCAGGGAGATTGACAGCCTTATAGTCAGTGATTAAACTTGTGGGTTTTTATTTTTTTTATTATTAAATAAGTTGTAATCTACAAATATTTTATTTAGTCATTAAAATTTTTACAAATTATATCAAATAAAAACTCAGCATAAAACTAGAGTTATCATTCAATGTAGAGAATTCTATACATAATTTGTATACAATGATTAATCAAATCAAATTTGTGAACATAGTAGACATTACATTCCGTCAACAATAAAGATATGATCATATATATAAGACAAGGAACGATATGTCACTATTCAAGAACGTCTTCACATACTTTTTCGTATACAAAATTTAATGCGCTATCAATAAAATAACTAAACTCTTAAATATCGTGAGTCAAGATCGATGATACAGAAGATGATCTTCAGCTTCAAAATAAATTGTGCAACATCCTCCTTGCTTCTGCTTATTAATCCAAGGACTTCAAAGGTACCTCCCAACCAATTCTAGAGGTACTCTTCTTCCCCCTTATCCCCCCAAGCCACAAAGGGACCACGTGCACAAAACTAGAATGTACTCTAGCTCCCAGCTTGCCTCTCAAGGTAAATCCACCACTCTATCTCAACATGGGTATCCCAACTCTCACAAGTAAAAACAATAAAAAAAATTGCAACATAACTTTACCCATAACTAGTGTGATCCAATTCTCATCTAGGCCATTTGTTTTATAGAATTTCTCCATGACACCTCCCCACTTGCACAATTAATTTGATTTTTAATTAAATAATTTAGAATCATTTCCCCTTTTTACTTGTCATATTCTCCCCCAAGTTGCACAAGTAATTCCACAATTTATTTTAATAAAAGCCAATTTCCCTCACCCTTCCTAAAAGTGCTCCTTAAATCACTCCTAGTTGTCTCTTTATTCCCCATATTTCCAATTAATCACTAACGCCTTTTTAAATATGAGTTGAGTTAAAATATGATTCTTCTCCTAGTTAGACTAGTGTTAGCTAGACTCTAGATACCATTCTATGTGTACACATTCTTTCATCTTTATTCCATTCTTACCTTAAATTCCAATTTGGTATTTTCTTGCACATATGTGTATTAAATCAATCTTTAGGTTTATGTTATTTTTCTTAATTTTTAAAATTGATTTACTTCATCCCCTCATTATTTAATTTATAATTTAGTTTTAGTCTCCTTACTAACTTAGAATTAGGCTCAATTTTTAATAGGCTTAGACTTTCATTTGGGGTTTTACAAGTAATCATTTCAATCCTTAATTAATTTATTAAATTAGGAAATGTTTAAAGATTTTACAATTTTTAACTATTCTCCCAAGGTTTTTTAGGCCACCTAGATTCATTGACTCAAGTGTTACTTTCACAGCATGCCCTTTAAGATGCACTCTGTGCTCCAAGGGTGTGAGTCGCCTTTGACTGGTTTTGGTAGTTGTCCAACCCTTGGATTCAACACTCCATTCAGGCGACCTTGTGAGAGACTAAGGGATTCTAAGGAATAAAGACCCTACCTTATTATGCACAACTTAGAAATCTTCGTGAGTGACTATCTCAGTCTTCCCTCATGTCATCGTGGACCTATCAAACTGGGTAATCGTTAACCTTCAATTCGAGCCATAGTGGGAGTGCTAGTAGGTTGTGATAGAGATATTTCCACACCTCTCCCTCAATATTTGGTCTATGTGCATGGCCCCTTTACTCCTTATGTGAGTCAGATTAGAAATAATTTGTTAGCCTACATCCATCAACGAAACACTGTCAATGATCCATATATAAAATCATACTATAAACAATCATATGTCACATATGCATAAATGAAATACTCAAACCAATACAATACATTCCCTGACTCAATTCGGAGTCCAAGGAGGTCCATTGATGCCCTCGGCATCAACAATCTGTCAAGTGTCTTGCACACTCAGGGAAAATCGTCAATAGCATATGTCAATACTCATAAATAAAAAAAAATCATAATCCATCAACATCATCATAAAAATCCATAAGAGAAACAATAACCATGTACTATAACCAGATCACTTGCACACAAGTGTCCTCAAAGAATAAGTCAATAACATGTGCTCACAAGAGAGGGATGTTACATACACCCCCTCTTTCTTTAAACTTTGCCCTAAATTTGTACAGTATATAAAATGCAATAAATAAAGTATGTGACAAGATCTATATGTCTAATCTATAAAATAAGTCAGGAAACTGTTGACGCATATCATATGTGTCCTCCGAGGTAGCCGAGTGTGGACTATAATTGTCCCATTGGACCTTGACCTAATCGATTGTTTGACGTCGTAGTCGTCGAATGAAATGGTCCAAAATGTGGATGGGCTCTTCCATGAGTGCACCCTCTTCCAACACCTACAATGAACTCATATCAATCACATGTGTAGGATCACTAACATAATGTCTCAAAACATATACATGAAAAACATCTTGCATATGCCTCAAAGAATCAAGCAAGGATGGTCGATAGGAAATAGGTCCTTTCTTTTCCACAACTTCGAAAGGTCCCACAAACCTCTCAGAGAGTTTAGCTCCCTTTCCAAACTTGATTGAACTCTTGTGCGGTTTCACCCGCAGGAAAACTCGGTCGCCAACTTCATAATTGCGGTCAACGTGATGCACATTGGCATAACTCTTTTGTTGATCCTGTGCTTCTTTAATCCTTTTTCTTATTGATTTCATTTGTTCTTTCATTTATTGGATCTCTTTTGGTCCTACCAGGACCCTATCCTCAAGTCAATCCCATATCAATGGTGTCCAAGACGGACGCCCATAAAGAAACTCAAACGGTGCCATATTAATTGTACGTTGATAGTTGTTGTTGTATGCAAACTCTACCAGCGGCAAGAACTCTTCCCAATGCTTTTGTTGGTAATTACATACATACGCAACATATCTTCCAAAATTTGGTTCGTTCTTTCTGTCTGCTTGTCTGGCTCAGGTTGATACGATGTACTAAAGTTGAGTGGTGTCCCCAAGGCCTCTTAGAAACTGGTCCAAAAATGTCCCATAAACACCAATCCTCTATCAGAGATGATCCTTTTTGGTACACCATGCAATCTCAAAACCTCACTGATAAAAACTCTAGCTATGTTTGGCACCTGATATGTCATACGCACAGGAATAAAATGTGCACTCTTCATTAGAGTTTCATGTTACAGGTATGAATTAACTGAGAGGGGGGGGGGGTGAATCAGTTAGTGTAGATTATTAACC
>ML808940.1:210179-240911 GCA_009831015.1 Picea engelmannii | reverse complement strand
CAACACATGTTCCCTCAGATTGACCTTTAAGGTTACCAAGGAGAAGATACGTGGTCTCCTACTCAAGGCATCTGCGACCACATTTTCCTTTCCCTTTATGTACAAAATACCAAAATCGTACTCACTCATAAACTCACTCCATCTCCTTTGTCTGGCATTCAGATCTCTTTGAGTGAAGAGATGTTTTAAACTTTGATGGTCTATTTTGAGCTCGAAGTTTCTCCCAACAAGATAGTGCCTCCAAATTTTCAAAGCTAGCATTACAGCTGCCAACTCTAAATCATGAGTTGCATATAACTCTTCATGCTTCTTCAACTTCCTTGATGCATAAGCTATCACTCCTCCATCCTGCATTAGCATGGCCCCCAACCCTTGCTTCGAGGCATCCATGCATACCGTGAAGTCCTTTTCCATATACGACACTCGTAGAATTGGCGCACTGGTTAGTAACCTCTTAATCTCAGTGAATGCATTATCACATTCTTCTGTCCATTCATACCTGACGCCCTTGCGTTGCAAAGTGGTGATGGATTTCTCTATTTTTGAGAATCCTTCCACAAATCTCCGATAATAACCTGCTAGCCCCATGAAGCTTCTCACCTCATGGGCATTTTTCAGCACTGGCCATTCCATAATGGCCTTTACCTTTTCTGGGTCCACAAAGATTCCTTCACCAGAAATGATATGACCTAAATAGTGGATCTCTTTCTGGAAGAAGGAACACTTCGACAACTTCCCATACAATTTGTTCTCTCTAAGGCAAGACAACACTATTCTCAAGTGTTCCTCATGTTCTCTTTCATTCTTGGAATAGATGAGGATGTCATCTAAAAAGACTTGTACAAAACGGTATAAGTACTTCCAGAATACGTCGTTCATGAGGCTCATGAATACTGTTGGCGCATTGGTCAATCCGAAGGGTACTACAACAAACTCGTAATGTCCAAACCGAGTTCGAAAGGCAGTTTTTGGGATATCACCTTCCTTAATCCTTAACTGATGATACCTTGATCGCAAATCAATCTTTGAGAATACTGCTGCTCCTTTCATTTGATCGAAGAGGTCATCTATTCGCGGCATCGGGCACCTATTTTTCACTGTAGCACAGTTCAAGTCCCTGTAGTCTACACACAGTCGTAAGGATCCATCCTTCTTCTTTACAAAAATTACTGGTGCGCCCCAAGGTGAGACACTGCGCCTTATTAGCCCTAAGTCCAGTAACTCTTTCAACTGCATTTGCAGTTCACAAAGTTCCGACGTTGTCATCCGATATGGAGTCTTGGAGATTGGTTCTACACTAGGTTTTATCTCAATAGTAAAATCAAGCTCCCTTTCAGAAGGTAACCTTTGTAACTCGTTCAGAAAAACATCCTGAAATTCTGACAATACCGGGTACTGATCCAATGAGGGTCCCTTCCTTTCATTCACTGATTCCACTACATACAATCGACACCCTTGTCTCAAGCATTGCTTAACCTTCATAGTGGATATAAAGTGTAATGACACTTTTTTCCGTACACCCTGGATCTCTACTGGTCTTCCTTCATCATCGACACAAAGCACCCTCTTTGTGAAACAATCTACCAAAGCTCAGTGAGCTTCTAACCAATACATTCCAATGATTAGGTCATATGCCCCAAGAGCAGTGACGCATACCTTCAACCTGGTAGTACACACTCCCAGGTCTACTATACAATTATCAACACTAGGTCCTACCACTTGTTTTTCCCCCAAAGCCATCTTGACTTGTTTAAAGTCATCGTGTTTGTAGGCTACCAACCCATTCTTTTCTAATGCATATGGTGAAATGAAACTATCTGTCGCACCAGAATCAAACAAAATCTTAACATTGATACGATTTAGCGTACCTGATGACTCCATCGTGGATTGATGTTCGGCCTGGCGATTATTAACCGCTGTGTAAATCTGGTGGCTGCTACTTGCTCTCCCCATCGGTGCCTTTCCTTCTCTATGCACAAACCCTGATTGTAACTCCAGGCAGTCACGCTGATAATGGGATCCTGTGCACCCCCAACAGGTAACACGAGATTGAACATGTGCACTATTATGTGACTGTCTTTGAAATGAGTTCCTTCCCCTGGAACCCCTGCCCCTACTCGTTGTTCCCTGAGATGGTTGTAGACCTGTCTGCACCGTTGGTGATGAACGAGATGTTGCACTCGCTGCCATTGAAATCCCTGCAACTACTATCCTTGGCACGACTCTGGTACCATATGGTGGTGTCCTTGAGCCCCCTCCCCTAGGAAATGTCCTCGGGGCCTTTCTTATGAATCCAGGGCGATGTGGAAATGTCGGTCTTGTACCCCCAGTTAAGTTCATGTGTTCTTCCACATAACGTGCATTTTCCACCACTTCTTCTACTGAGGATGGTTTCCACATCCGCACCATAGATCTTATCTTAGGGTTCAATCCATATACGAAGCACTCTGCCTGTCGTTGGTCATTATCCATATACGAAACATATTTGACCAGTTCCATAAATCTGATCTCATATTCTTCTACAGTTCTATTTCCCTGTACTAAGGCATGAAATGCCCCTACCTATTGTTCCTCGTAGTACGCTGGTAGATATTTCCTTCAGAACCTCTCCTCGAAAAGTTCCCAAGATACTGTGTCTGGGGTAAGGTGCAGTTGTCTTTCCAGGTTGCCCCACCAGTTCAAGGCGTTGTCTCTTAACTGAAAAATTGTGATCTTCCCACTTCTCTTGGTCTGATTATTGCAGGTGAACGTGTTCAATCGCTACTGACTTCTACTTTTTCGTCATTGTACTTTCAATCATGGCTCATTGCGGTGGAGGTTCGATCTCCCGACCTTTTTAATATTGATTGTTTGGTTGCTTGGATTTCTCTGTTTTTTCTTTCCTATGTCTTTATTAATTCGACTAGAAATAAACCCTAGAGATTTGGGTGTTCCTGGAGAACAGTGTTGCCATTGTTATCTAAATAAGTATCAGGAGGAGGTTGAAAAGGATACATAGCCTAACTAGACATGCGGTTCATCTCCTTGGAGGTCAACACTTCACGCCTCGGCAGGGTTCGATCCTTGATCGTTCACAAGTTCGAGGGATCCACATCGAACTAGGAGCTCGAGAGAAAGTGGTATGCGATTCATGCCATTCTTTTTATCTTCACCTCTAAATTTGGGTTATTCTTCCTTCTATTCAGTCATTGAAAGATAAATCCATTGATAACATATTCTATTTTATCCCTTCTATTTTATCCATGTACAAAACCCCTACGATCTCATCAAAATACTACTTTATAATATGATACAAAACATTAGGTTGGTTGTAGCACATTGGTCGTTCTTTCTTCACTACCAAATTCATCTACGCCTCCTTGTTTGGAGAGGCATTTTTATTATTGTTTACTTCTGTTTCTTTGTCCTGAGAAATGGTTTATAATTTTTGACAATAGATGCGAAATGAAAGCACTTTTAGAGGTTGGACTATGAGAAAGTTCCATTCAATGCACATGCCAAATATAGACACTCTGCCTTAAAGAAAGTAAAGAGGGAATTTGTGCCAAAAAATCATAAGGGAAAAGCAGGCTAGATATTCTATTATAAAATAATATTAAATTCTTATGGATCAAAGGAGTTCAAGAAGAGAGATTGAATCATTGAAACAAAATCAGGGGGAATCCCTACTCTAGAAACAACTATAGAAGTTCAGAAAGTACAAAAACTAGGAATACATAAAGTCTACCTATCGTTATAAAGTAGGGATGAGGAAGACCCAATCAACCTTTCAGGAAATTGAGGAAGCCTTCATAGAATTCTGGGGCAGGAATCTATACCTCAATTTCTAGTTGAGAATAAGGGGTCAAAAGGGGAAAAATTCATCAGCAAAGCAAGAGAAAGAGAGGCACTAAAGGAAAGTGACGTCAGCTATCATCCTGGCATTCAAGAATTTCTTAAGCTAGGACTAACTAGAGCCAGCCAAGGTATCACTAAGTGAAGATTCTTATGTGGAACGTTAGGGTCCCAGGCTTAAGTTTAAAAGTTAGGACTTTAGAAAGAGAAAGAAAATTGTATTTAGTGTTAATACATGAAACAAAACTTTAAAATTAAAGAGAATGTATATATTAGATGTTAAATGTAACAACCCTAGTTGCTTGTTTTACTTGGGTAAATTTGTTTTTTACATTTTCAATTCGTATTGTTTATATATATTTAGATTTGTTTATATATAATCAAAATAATAGTGCTTTTGGTTTGCAGGTTAGGCAGAGGGGAGTTTGAGCTTGGAGTTTTGGCCCTCAGGCCCATATTTCAAACAAAAACTCTGATACCATGTGTAGTGGCCAGTAAGAAAAAAATCAACAAGCCTAGTAAAAATCCTTACAATTACGCATAACATTTCTAACATAGAATTTTTGAGTGCATAAATAATTCATTAACTTCAAATAAGCATATAAATTTCAGCAGAATTTAACATTTAACATTTAACTACAGCATAAAATAGCTTAGCCATTTCACAAACAATTTACCTGGTTCTGATGCTAATTTATGTTGCCTTGTTGCCTTGTTGTTGCCTTCCTGCTGCCTGATGCACTGACCAACACTGCCCAAACCTACTATCCTCCCTGCCAACTAGGACAACTACCTAGCTCCAGGATATCATATGGATATCCTGGCACCCGTGCCCAAAACCCCCAGCAAACCGGTGCCCTTGAACTAATCCTCCTGACTCTAGAACTCACTCCCCTCTCTGCAAATCCAAGAGATCCCCCCCAAAGAAAATAAAAATCCCATAGAATGATGATGCCTCCTTCGTAAACCTCCTCCCCCCCATATTCCTCCTTCACCGCCCTCCCCTTTATTTACTTCCTTACCTACCCATTTATTACCTTATCCCCTCATAATTAATATCTTATCCCTTTATATTCAATGTCTTATCCCTTCCCATGTACACAAGTCTTTAACAAATTAACTTATAATTTATTATCTCTATTAATTTAATACCCATGTTAATGAATGTAACATGTAATTAATTAATCAATTAATTAATCAAATTGCATCCATTAATTAATTAATAAATATTTAATTAGTATCATTATACCAATTTTGTTTAATTAATACCATGTTAAGACAATTAATCCCCTAATTAATTGTTTACTTAATAATTCCCTAAACATATATTCTACTAGGGTTGTTACACGTCAATTCGCTTCCGCCCTTGCTTTCTTGGTTTGATAGCGATGATCCTGCATCATAATACTCTAAATAAAATATTCATGGACTCTTGTCCATGAACTCTCACACTGTTTTTCCATGCTTCAAAATATCAGGTTCAGTTACCCAACTTGAATCTTCCACTGGGTGATCTTTCCACTTCACCAAATATTTAGGGTACATCTTTCTTCTGGTCTTCTTTCCAACTCTTTGTTCTATGATTTTCTCCATATGAGGTCTTTCTACTATGGGCATATGTTCTTCCCACTGAATCTCTTCCTGATCATCTAACTCTCTTGTGCCATATCTACTATAAGGATATAGGTTTGCAACATTGAATATCGGTGATATCCTAACATTGTCTGGCAACTCGATCTCATAAGCATTTGCTGCAAATTTTCTAAGGATATTACATGGTCCTATCTTCTTCATATTCAATTTATTATATGTTCCTATTGGAAACCTTTCCTTTCTCAAATGAGATAAAACTTCATCTCCCACTTCAAATTGAACTTCACTTTTTTTTTTTATCAGCTTTGTTCTTATACTTTTGATTACTATCATGTAGATGTCTCTTGACTTGATCATGAAGTCTTTTCATTTCTGTAGCAAAATCTTCTACTCCAACGCTTCTGAACTCATCTTGTTTCAATTATCTCAATTTTCCAATCCCTCTTGGTTGTCTTCCATATACTATCTCAAATGGACTTCTCTTGGTACTCCTATTTACTAAAATGTTAAATGAAAATTATGCATGTGCCAGAATCTAATCCCACTGACAACCTTGTTTAGTGACTAAACTCAAAAAATTTCCCAAACTCATGTTCACCACTTCATTATGTTCGTTTGTCTAAGGGTGATATGTTGAACTAAAGGATAAATTATTTCCCAGCCTCTTCCATGGAGTCCTCCAAAAGTGTCCTACAAACTTAGTGTCTATGTCTGAGACTATACTTTTGGGCAATCCATGTAGTCTCACAACTTCTCTAAAAAAAAAATTGGCTATGTGTGTAGCATCATTTGTTTTCTGGCATGGTATGAAATGTGCCATCTTGGAAAATCTATCGACCACACAAATATGGAATCACTTCCCTTCTGGGTTCTAGGTAATCCCAATACAAAATCCATACTAATTGCATCCCAAGGCCTTTATGGAATAGGAAATGGTTGTTACAAATGAGTGTTTTGTCTCTTTCCTTTTGCATTTGACAAAGATTACATCAGTCTACAAATTTCTTCACATCTTCCCTCATACCTAGTCAATAATACAAACTATTCAGCTGTGCAAATGTTTTGTCATTACCAAAATGTCCGACTAGACCTCCACTATGCTTTTCTATCAACAAGTTATCTCTCATTGAGCATCTTGGTATGCACAATTGACTTCCTTTAAACAACATTCCATCCTGGATTAAATATTCTTCCCATGAGTTGTTATCCCTCAACAAAGGATTTCCATATGTTTCATAAGCCTCCTTAAAATCTGGATCTTCCTGATACATTTCCCTAAGGTGCTCAAACCCTAAGGTTTCCACTTGGAATTAGTGTACAACCAAACTCCTTCTGCTAAAAGCGTCTGCAACTTTATTAACACTTCCAGAAGTATGTTTAAGGACAAAAGTAAAATTCTGCATGAATTCTAACCACTTAGCATGCCTCTGATTCAACTTCTCTTTCCTAGTAATAAATTACAAAGCTTGATTATCACTATACAAGAAAAAATCTTTTGGAATTAGATAGTGTCTCCATTTCTTCAAAGCTTGAATCATTGCATAAAAATATTTCTCATATGTAGAATATTTCTCCTTGGTGACATTCAACTTCTCACTGAAATAAACAATTGGCCTATTATCTTGACTTAAGACTACTCCAATGGCTATTCCACTTGCATCAAATCTTACCTGAAATGTCTTTCCAAAATTTGGTAAAACCATAATTGGTTGTTCTGTTATCTTCTTTTTCAGCACTCTGAAGTTTTTCTCAGCCTCCTCTGTCCAATTAAAATACTTATGTTTCTTTTACACAGTGTCCATTATGGGTGCACATATACCACTAAAATTTCTGATAAATTTCCTATTAAAACTTGCTAACCCATCAAAACTTCTCACCTCAAATATGCTCCTTGGTGACGACCATTCTTTGATTGCTCTCACCTTCACTGGACCCATCTTCAATTCATTTGAAGAGATCAAAAAACCCAAATATATGAGTTATGTCTTCATAAAATAACTTTACTTCAAGTATATTAACAACTTTTCTTGTTGAAACCTCCTCATCACTAATGTCAAGTGTTTTAAATGGTCTTCCTCTGTTTTGCTGAAAAATAATATGTCATCCAGATATACAATGACAAATTTACCTATGAAGTCTTTTAGTACTTCATTCATCAACCTCATAAACGTGCTTGGAGAATTTGTCAATCCAAATGGCATGGATATCCATTCAAGCAAACCTTCATTTGTCTTGAATGTTTTCTTCCATTCATCTCCCTCTCTCATTCTTATCTGATGATATCCACTTTTCAAGTCTATTTTTGAAAAATGTCTTGCTCCACTCAAACAATCCATCAAATCATCCATGATGGGTAAAGGGAATCTATACCTAATGGTAATCTTGTTGATGGCTCAAGAATCTATACACATTCTCCATCCTCCATCCTTCTTTAGACTTACTATAGTTGGCACTCCACATGGGCTTAGACTTTCCCTTACTAAACCTTTATCCAACAACTCATGAACTTAATTCTTAACCTCTTCATTCTCTCAAGGTGTCAACCTATACGTTGCTTTGTTTGGCAAACCGGCTCTTGGAATCATGTCAATATGGTGGCTAATACTCCTAATGGGTGGTAATGAGTGAGGTAACTCATCTGCCACTATATCAACAAAATTTTCTAACAATTCTTGAATTTCTTCAGGTAAATCATCTATTGAAGTATTCGTAAGGATAACTCTAGGCTTCCCTACTACAACAAATTGAATTTCTTGATATTTCATGATCTCATTCAAGACTTCCTTCCCATTCATGAGAAGTATTCTTGTGTTGGCTTCTTCCTTTTTTTTCTTCTCTTCTATTGGAAACAACATGTGGGTTCTACCATTTTTCTCTATAGTGTAAGTATTTTTTCTCCCATCATGAATGGCATTCCTATCAAACTGCCATGGTCTCCCCAACAAAATATGACAAACATCCATAGGAATTACATCACACAAAATGTCATCTTTATAACCTCCTATTTCAAATTCAAATTTGCATTGTTAACTTACCATTACTTGATGTCCTTTCTACAACCACGATACTTTATACAGTCTTGGGTATGCAGTTGTCTCTAGCTCCAGCTTCTCCACCATCTCTGTGGATACTAAATTATCAGTACTCCGACTGTCTATAATCATTTTGCAAATTTTTTCCTTTGTTTTACAAGCAGTCCTAAACAAACTCGTTCGTTGAACTAGGTCTTCTATTTCCTTCTCTGGCTTTAGAAGAACTTTCCTCATCATAAGGTTCTATCCTTCTTCTACTTCTTCTTCTTCCACATTCTTCTGGGATTCAAAATTGTGTTATTCTCCTCCTCCTTCTTTCTTCCTCTCGGGGAATTCCCAAGACATGTGCCATGTCTTTCCACATGCATAACATTTGACCTCACCCCCTTGTTGGCTTGTTTTACAGGAAGCATATGCTTTTCATTGATGACAAGTACAACAACGATGATGGCTTGAGTATAGGTATAATGTGCCAAGTGGGCACCAAAAGTATTTTGGGAAGACGCAACAGAGCAAGCTCGTGAAGACTAGAAGAGATAGTGCAGAGATGCACGCAGAGTGCAGAGTATGTGTGTTTGTCATTGATGGAAAAGATCACGACCAACAGGAAAACGATGATCGCATGGCAATATCAAAATCTAAATTCCATTTTGGGTATCAGAAACAAAGACTCCATTTCGGAGTTCTGGATACCGGGAGTTGGAGGAGTCAAGAGTCGAGACTCTTCATGATAGGAGTCCTGAAGTGCCGAAATGCAAAATGCTGAAAATCCCGAAACATGCACATCAACCGGAGTTTCGGATACCGTGAGTTGGAGTCAAGAGTCGAGACTCTTCATCATAGGAGTCCCAAAGTGCTCAAATGCGAAAAGCCAAAAATCCCCAAACAGGCACATCAACCGGATTTTCAGATACCGGGAGTTGGAGGAGTCAAGAGTCAAGACTCTTCATCACAGGAGTCTCGAAGTGTCGAAATGCGAAACACCGAAAAATCCTGAAACAGGCACAGGTAAAAGATCTTCCAAGAATATCAAAGCCCCAAGATTCTATGTGTAAACCCTGCCAAGTAGGAAAGCTAACCAGGACACAGTTTAAGTCCAAGAGCTCTACTTCAACAGAGAAACCACTCCAACTAGTTCATATGGATTTATGTGGACCATCAAGACAGGAAGGCACGGGGAAATAAAACTACTTCAAGCTGATTATTGATTATTACTCCAGAATTACTTGGGTCGCCTTTCTCAAGGAAAAAGATGAAGCATTTGAGAAGTTTAAAAAATTTAAGGCTTTAACTGAGAATCAAACAGGAAAGAGGTTAAAGGCAGTAAGATCAGACAGAGGAGGAGAATTTATGTCAAGTGATTTCAAGGAATTCTGTGATAAGCATGGGATCAAGAGAGAATACACAATCCCAAGAACTCCACAAAAAAATGGAGTAGTTGAGAGGAAAAATAGAACAGTGCAGCAAATGGCCAGGTCAATGATGAATGAGAAGAACATTGATCAAACCTATTGGGTAGAAGCAATACACATAGCAGTCCATGTTCTTAACAAATCCCACCTCAGACCACAAAGTGACAAGACACCTTATGAACTGTGGTATGGGAGACCTACGTCAATAAAACACTTCAAAGTCTTTGGGAGTAAATGTTACATAAAGAATAATGATGAGAACCTTGGCAAATATGATGATAGGGCTGATGAAGGTATCTTCTTAGGGTATGCTACAAATAGTAAAGGATACAGAAGATACCTTAGAAGGTTTATGAAACCTCTTGTCAATACAGAAGAGAACCATTTTATCAAGTATCAAAGCCTTAGAAGGATTAACCACCATTCTGAATCAGCAAAGGAATCCAAAGATGAAAACGGGTTTGGGTTATGAAGAGGGATCAAGTAGTGGTCAGCCAAGAAACCAATAACCTATCAAGTTTGTCAAATCCTCAAACATTGACAATAGTCACTCTGCGGAAACAAAGAAAGAAAATCAGCCACCAAGAAGGAATGAAAGAAAAATTACTAGAACCGAATTTGTAGATCAGAGAAATTATCGGCATGAAATAAATCGACCTCCTCAAAGAAGACAAACTTTTTCAAAATACCAACGTTTTTTCTATGGATATTGTTTCGTTTGTTCTAACTTTGGTCATAAAGCTCTAAACTATTCTTTAAAATTAAATTATGAGCAATCAAGACTTTAAAGGTATAGATATCTGCCACAACAAAGAATGATACAACCAAGTAACAAACCACCACAGACTGCAAATCACTTGATGGATGGGAAAAGGGCACAGGTTAAGCATAACAATCATTATGATCCTTTATTTGACAAACCAGAATGTTACATTTGTCATAACTATGGACATAAATCTGTTGACTGTCGCTTAAGGAACTATGAACCAGATTTGAATTCCCCTGCTGAAAATGTCAAGGTTTGGAGGGAGAAAGAAAGTGATAAGTGTGGATTAGTGTTTTTATCTCAAATACAAATGAACCCTTGGTATATAGACAATGGATGTTCCAAACGTATGACAGGAGACAAAGGTAAGTTTTTATATCTAAGTAAAAAAAAATCAGGAAACGTAACTTTTGGAAATGATGCTCCAGGTAAAATAAAGGGTAAAGGGATGGTGAGTTTAAGTAATGGAAAAATAAAAGCCCAAGATGTTCTACTTGTAGATGGACTGAAACATAATCTGCTCAGTGTAAGTCAAATGTGTGACAGAGGATGTGAAGTTATGTTCACATTCAAGGACTACAAGATAAAGTCTGTAAACTCAGGACAAGTGGTGGCCAAAGGAATAAAGACAGAAAATAATGTATATGTGTTGAAAGAAGATAGAGAAGAGTGTCATCTAAGAAAAAATGATGAAAGTTGGTTATGGCATAGGAGACTTGGACATCTAAAATTTGACCACTTAATCAAGCTCAAAAATCTTGAGGCGGTAAAAGATCTTCCGAGAATATCAAAGCCCCGAGATTCTATGTGTAAACCCTTCCAAGTAGGAAAGCTAACCAGGACACAGTTTAAGTCCAAGAGCTCTACTTCAACAGAGAAACCACTCCAAATAGTTCATATGGATTTATGTGGACCATCAAGACAGGAAGTCACAGGGAAACAAAACTACTTCATGTTGATTATTGATGATTACTCCAGAATTACTTGGGTTGCCTTTCTCAAGGAAAAAGCTTAAGCATTTGAGAAGTTTAAAAAATTTAAGGCTTTAACTGAGAATCAAATAGGCAAGAGGTTAAAGGTAGTAAGATCAGATAGAGGAGGAGAATTTATGTCAAGTGATTTCAAGGAATTATGTGATAAGCATGGGATAAAGAGAGAATACACAATCCCAAGAACACAACAAAATGGAGTAGTTGAGAGGCAAAACAGAATAGTGTAGCAAATGGCCAGTTCAATGATGAATGAGAAGAACATTGGTCAAACCTACTGGGTAGGAGCAATACACACAGTATTCCATGTTCTTAACAAAGCCCACCTCAGACCACAAAGCGACAAGACACCTTATGAACTGTGGTATGGGAGACCTGTGTCAATCAAACACTTCAAAGTCTTTGGGAGTAAATGTTACATAAAGAATAATGATGAGAACCTTGGAAAATATGATGACAGGGCTGATGAAGGTATCTTCTTAGGGTATGCTACAAACAGTGAAGGATATAGACGCTATAATAAGAGGCTACATAAAATGGTTGATTGTATTGACATAAAAGTTGATGAAGGAATCCCAGCAAGAGAAGTGTACAATAATGAGTCTTCTACAGAGGACATAGCTAAAGCTAAAGATGAATAGGTCCAAGAATTAGAAAAAAAAGAATCTGAATCAGATGAAGACACAGATACTTAGACAGACTCAAATCAGCAAACAACTTCAAATTCCTCCTCCAGAATCAGTCAAAAGATTCATCCTGCAAGTCAGATAATTGGTGAAAAGGAAAAAGGTGTACAAACTAGGAGAAATATAATCAAAAACACCGTACAATCACATATATCTTTCATATCCATGCTGGAACCCAAGAATTTTAATGAAGCTAGCAAATATGACCATTGGGTTAAAGCAATGAATGATGAACTTGATCAGATTGAGAAAAACAATACGTGGGAGATCGTTCATAGACCTGAAGGTAAAAATATCATTGGTTCCAAATGGATCTTTAAGAATAAGTTGAATGAGAAGGGACAAGTTGTTAGGAACAAAGAAAAATTGTTCTGTAAAGACTATGCTCAAATAGAAGGACTGGATTTTGATGAAACATTTGTGCCCGTAGCAAGATTAGAAGCTATCAGAATATTTCTTGCATATGCTTGTCATAAAAGGTTTAAAGTCTATCAAATAGATGTCAAGTCAGCTTTTCTAAATGGAGATTTAAATGAAGAAGTCTATATAGAAAAAACAGAGGATTTCAAATTGTCTAATAACCCTAACTTAGTACACAAGCTGAAGAAATATTTATATGGGTTAAAACAAGCCCCTCGTCCCTGGTATCACAGACTGGATATGTATCTCAAAGACAAAGGGTTCAAGAGAGGAACAATTGACAACAATATATATATATCAAAATAGAGGATAATAATTTGCTCATCGTGTTGGTCTATGTAGATGACATCATCTTCGGATGTAATAAGGATTCATTGGTTCAATGGTTTTATTCTGCCATGGAGTCTGAGTTTGAAATGTCTATGATAGGTGAACTGTCATTTTTTCTTGGTCTGCAAATTACTCAAAGGTCTGAAGGGATGTTCATTTCTCAAGAAAAATATCTAAGAGAAATGTTGAAAAGGTTTCAAATGGAAGATTATAAACCTGTGGGCACACCTATGGTTACTGGATGAAAATTAAGAAAGGATGATGACTCACCTGATGTTGATCAAAGTTTATATAGGTCAATGATAGGCAACCTTTTGTACATCAGAGCATCTCGCCCAGACATAATGCATGTTGTTGGAATGGTAGGAAGATATCAGTCTGCACCTAAACAGAGTCATTTGCTAGTTGTCAAAAGGATATTCAGATATTTGAAAGAAACAATGAACTATGGCCTATGGTATCCTAAGAATCATAATTTTTAATTATCATTCTACTCAGATGATGATTAGGCTAACTGCATGGATGAAAGGAAAAGCACGAGTTTAGGTGCGTTCTTCTTAGGAGATTCGTTAGTAGCATGGTTGAGTAAAAAAAAAGGATATATTTTTTTTTCAACTACAGAGGCAGAGTACATTATTGTTGCTACTTGTTGCACTCGGGTATTATGGATGATTCAGACACTTGCAGACTTGGAGGTAAAATATGTTGCACAGATCCCAACTCATTGTGATAACACTAGTGCCATCAGTGTGTCCAAGAATCTTGTATTCCACTCTAAGACCAAGCATATTCCCATAAAATACCATTTTCTGAGAGAGCAGGTCACCAATCAGATTGTTCAGGCCCATTACATTCCAACCACAGAACAAATTACACACATCTTTACTAAACCCCTAGCCAAGACACCATTTGAATATCTTCGACAGAAGCTGGGTGTCATCCCGTCTCACACCTAAGAGAGTCCATCATGTTAGGGGGAGGTTGTATTTATTGAATATCTGATACCTCCGAAAAATACTGCAACAACTCGGGGGGAGCGTGTTTTCTTTGACATTGATGTCAAAGGGGGGGAAAAGAACAGGTTTGGGTGCCTTTGTTTCCATCAATGCCAAAGGGGGAGATTGTTGGCTTGTTTTACAGGCAGTGTATGCTTGTCATTTATGGAAAGTACAACAACGATGATGGCTTCAGTACAGGTATAATGTGCCAGGCGGGCACCAGAAGTATTTTGGGAAGATGCAGAAGAGCAAGCTCGTGAAGACCAAAAGAGATAGTGCAGACATGCACACAAAGTGCAGAGTATGCATGTTTGTCATTGATGGAAAAGATCACGACCAGAAACACAACGATTAGAAGCTAAATTCCATTTTGGGTATCGGAAACAAAGACTCCATTTTGGAGTTCTGGATATCGGGAGTTGGAGGAGTCAAGAGTCGAGAATCTTCATCACAGGAGTCCCGAAGTGCTGAAGTGCGAAACGCTGAAAATATAGAAATAGGCACATCAACCAGAGTTTCGGATACCAGGAGTTGGAGGAGTCAAGAGTCAAGACTCTTCATCACAGGAGTCCCAAAGTGTCGAAATGCGAAAAGCCAAAAATCCTGAAACAGGCACATCAACAGGAGTTTTGGATACTGGGAGTTGGAGGAGTCAAGAGTTGAGACTCTTCATCATAGGAGTCCTAAAGTGTTGAAATGAAAAACACCGAAAAATCCCGAAACAGGCACATCGACTGGAGTTTTGGATACCAGGAGTTGGAGGAGTCAAGAGTCGAGACTCTTCATCACAGGAATCCTGAAGTTCCGAAATGCGAAACGCCAAAAATCCCGAAACAGGAACATCAACCAGAGTTTCAGATACCGTGAGTTGGAGGAGTCAAGAGTCAAGACTCTTCATCATAGGAGTCCTGAAGTGCTAAAATGTGAAACATCGAAAAGTCTTGAAACAGGCACATCGACCGGAGTTTCGGATACTAGGAATTGGAGGAGTCAAGAGTCGAGACTCTTCATCACAGGAGTCCCAAAGTGTCGAAATGCAAAACTGTGAAAGTGTTGTATGGATAAGCACTTGGTCACTACTGGTGGTCACATTGTCGAAGAGCTATAGAGAAGAGTTCAAAGAGACAAGATCCATTTCAAAGGTTGGGACTTGGAGAGTCGAGACGACTCTTCACAGAATCCACGAAATGCGAAATGGGTTTCCTCAGGAAATATCTGTCTCTGTATATTTCATATGAGTGAATGATGTCGAATGTTATATTCCTTACTTCCCTGCATTATTGTGATTGTCATTCAATGCTCTGAAAAGAGTTTAAAATAAGCATAATTGTTTAAGATTGGTAATAACTGATTCACCCCCCTCTCTCATTTGTGCAACACTCCTCTACCTCTTCCTCAAGGAAAATAATTTCTCCCACCAAACAGTCCTCTTCAGAAATTTCCTCCCCTTTCAAAGTGACTATATGATTTCTCGGTCCCATCCCTAATTTTTCACGCCTTATCATAGACAACTCCTTTACCTCAAATTGAGCATCTACGTCTGCTTCGTTGACTCTGTTTCCTGGCCAACTTTTCTTCTTCCTTTAGTGCAATCTGATAAGAAACCTTCATTTTCCTTACATTCATCATGTTGATCTCATCCTAGATTTCATAACTTAGTGACATTGTATAGGTGGTTCTATGTGTATCCTCGGTGACATTGTTTCAACTATTTATAACACATAGAGTACAACTTCGAGCTTTTTCAGGCTCTAATACCACTTGATGCAAACCCCTCTTCTCTCCAAAGGGTTGCACGAACTCCTAGTCTAGGATCTTCACAAGACTTAGTAGAATTATCTCTTCGAGTCTTCACTAACCTTGGAACAATTCACTTAGGCCCCCTGTTCCTTTGATATCGAATTCGGCGCCAATATTTTTTTTTGGCGGAAATCGCATACGACCTTAGGTTGTGACCCTAGGCTTAACTCCTTAAGAACTTCGGGCTTCGATCGTTTTAATTGCGGCCTCTGCCAATTCTTCCGAACTCTAAATCGTGGATTCCTTTGAACAATATCTACGGCTCTCATCATTTGAATAGCCAACGGTCATGATCCCTTCGGACTTCAGCTTTCGAGAGTCTTTAACACACTCAACCCCACAACTCCCAATCCCTGAATCGACAAATTATCTCCACACGCAAAGATAAAAAATCCTCCTCAACCAACGATCAACGGCTTAGATCACGCCCTTATCCCACTTCAAAATTTCAGTTTTCGGCCTTTTTGACAACAACTTCATCACTTTCTCTCGTATCATGAACCCTGAATGTTCCCTGGATGATCAACGACTAGGATTTCTTCGCGGCTTCGTGCTTCGTAGGTTTTTACTAATCTTCCGATTTGTGAATTTCCAAAGGACCCTTGCAACTAACTAGTGTGTGACTTCTCCAAGATCTAACAGTCTAGAGTGATTCAACTCCTCCTAGGTGAATCTTGATCCTTTATCAAACCTTTGACAATTATTTCTTCATAAATGATTTCTTTCACAAATCTTTTGTACTTGTCCTTTCTTCGAACTTTTGAACTCCTAAAAGGATTTCCGTTGACACTTAGTCAATTTCTGGCCCGGTGTACTCCTTGCAATAGACCTCTTCATTTTCTTATGAGAAACACCTCAGTGATTTCTCCAAAGTTTTCTCTATGTCAAAAGACTTCGCATACACACTCCTTGTGTTCGATATGCACACTCTTCATACAAAAGTTTCTTGCTATCTCTTCCAAGCCTTGAGTAAAAAAACTCTCTCACACGCACTCCTTGTGTTCGTTATGCACTCCTTGCATAAAGTTACAGAAGAGAGACAATTAAAGCTTGTTCAATCCTTCATGAATTCATTCAGTCACAGTAAACCTCATGCACTCACAAAACTCATAACAACAGCAAAAAAAGATGATATCAACACAATATATTTGGATCAATTCCCCTATGTTCTATTCAATCCTAAAAGAATTAGTTACCCTAATGTCTCTTATAGACACAATACAATAAAAACTTGTCTAAAAAAATCTCAAGAAATCGGTTCTTGGCTCTTCTCCATCCTATCTAATTTCTACCACCTCCTGCTCCAGTGGTTACCTACTAACTCAATTAAATGCAAACTAATGACTAATAAGGCCTAATATCCTACACATGTAATATCTTACATTTGTGTAAGGATTTACAATGATCTGTCATTTCAAATGGTGGCCTGATTTTACATACAATTAAATAACAACGCGAAATTACAAAAAAAATATGTCCACACCACTACCAAGTTGGTTAAGATTCGGTTCGACCCTTTAAATGTTTTGTGATGTCAATTTTCTTACACCCTCACTTTCTTGGTTTGACAATGATGCTCTTGCATCACATATGTAAGTTGGGGGTTGAATTTCATGAGGATTGTTTGATGAAAATGTTTATGGCTACTCTAGAGGGGAAAGCAAGATTATGGTATGAAGGTTTAAAACCAGGTAGCTTATACTCTCTTAAAGATTTCCACATAACATTCTTTAATAAGTATGGAGAATCTAATCCTTCATTCTTTATGTTTGAGGATTGTTGTGAATTTTGTAAACACTTCATTAAGTAGCTTGAAAATGTTTTTGGTAATGAAGAGTGTATGAACAATGAAATCATAGAAGCACTTTATGAATATTCATCCCAACAACAAATAGTATCCCCTCCTTTGGTTGAAGATGAAGATGATCAAGAAGTTGTTTCTAAAAATTGTTTTCCTTCTCCTGAACTTGATGAAGATATTCAACAAGATTTCCAACAAGACAAAGTGTTCAAAGTTGTCTTTCTTCCCCTATGAATGATGTGGTTGTTCAAATTCTAAGTGGCTTAGACATGGATGAGGGTTCTAAAAATGCATCTATGGAGACTTCAAGCAATGAATAAACAAATGACATAGAGTTTCAGGAAAGAAACAAAACATTGTATGCCATTTTTCAATCAGAAATACAGAAAGATAACGAAGAGGCAGTTGTTTTATTTGATTCCTTTGAAAATCATAGTTTTGAAAATGCATCCATGGGAACTCTAGACTGTGAAATAGTTCATGTTTTTATCTTTTAACATTTGCAAGAATATTATGAGCAGGAACTTATTTCCCTTCATTCATTTCAAAGTCAAAATGACAGTCCTCAAGCAAATTTCCTGAAGGTTAATAAAACCAAATCATAATTGTTTGATGAACAAGAGGATAGCCTTGATACACATAATATGGTTGTAATATTTGAAGATGTTCAAGGATGTATGAACATTTTTGTTGATATGCATGGAAGATTAGACCAACCTATTCCTTCCATTTCATTTGGCAATGTTCTCAGAACTAAAGAAATAGAGCAAGAACAACAAACACTTATGAAAGAGTCTTGTCTTTATGTTTTTTTTCATCAAGAAGAAATGTTTTTTCATGGTTTTCAAGATCCTGTGGCCGTCCTATTATAGTCATCAGTGAAGGATGAATTTGTTTCATTCATAAGCTCATATTTGGGATTCGATTTTTGTTTTCAGATGCCATCTTTTACATTTGTCTGCCTGCTTAAGAAAAATGTGAGCAGAGGAAAATTGGGAATCCAATTACTTGATTGGATGCATTAGCACTTTAGCATCACTTGATTGAGTATTCATTTCAGTAGTTTTAGAGTATATGGGAGTGTGAAAATAATATTGTTGGTCAAGCAATTTTCAGTTTGGGTTTTCAACAGTGTGTACATTCATATTGTAGTGGTGTATTTAGTGTTCAGTTTTTAGTTGAGAGCAGTGTACAAACTTGGGTTTTCAGTGGATACTGGTGACGGGTCAGAGAAGGGTACATACATGTTTTGGGAGCAGCCCAATGGATCATGTAACACCCCAAGGCCTAGCCCCTACTGAATTTTAATTATTCTTATAGGCTAGTGAGCCAAGTAGTTATAAGTTGAGAGATTTTGTGTTTATTAGGCTAGTGAGCGAGATGTTAAGGCCAATGAGCATGATTTTGTGTATGTAAATACACACATATAATTAATAAAATTACACTGTTGCGTGTAGACCCTCCATGAAGAAAGAGTTATGGGGGAATAAGATCCACTAGGCGGGGAAGGGGCTAAGTGTTCAGGAATAGGGGAAAAGCTAGAGGGCTTACCTCTAAAAGAATAATATTATATTATTATTTCCTAGAAGTTAAGGTTTGATATAACAAGTTGTCCTAATTTCCTTTGGGAAAGGGGGATGATTGTTAAGTGGAGCTCATGCAGCTTCATGGAGACATGTGTCAACCTGGGTGCATGTAGTTTTAAGTGGGAAAGTCAGCCCGTTGGGGGCCCTCTCACTCACCAATCTCATGATTCTCATGAATATCACGATAATTCACCATTGCATCAGCACTCTCACGAGGTTAGCCACCCTGGAAGAGAGCCATACTCCCCAGTGATGCACCCACCAGTGTAACATGAAGAAACTGGAGTCGTCCTTCGTATTTCTTGTGAAGCCCGACCAACTTGTATTTTTCCTAAGTTGTGTTGTGTCATAGTGGTTGGCGGTTGTTGTCAATGCAATTTTGGATAAGCTTGGTTTATTTTCATATTCTATGTCCATACCCGTTTTCTATGGTTGAATTAACCTGTGTGTTACCCGAATTTTTTTGTTGACATCACCTTTGTCTGTTTGACATAAGAGCTTAATTGAAGAAGCAGGTTATCAGGCCTGTGAGAAACTCTCCTAGGTGAGAGAGTTTGTTGAGAAGTAGGTTCTCCTTAAGGGAGTCTCATAGCATCTATAGTACTCTGAGACTTCTGATCCAGCCTGTTGTTGAAGCCCAAGGTAAGGGAGGTTTACTAGCCGATGGACTTGTATTAGTGAAGGTGTACCCTCTTAGGGTGGAGCAGGCGTGTGGGGAATGAGGGTCTATGGGTTGTGGACATAAGTGGCTCCTGGGATGAAATATCCTTCCTATTGTTCTATGCAACTTCCTTGTTGTCCTTTCCAAGCATAGAATTCCCTTTCGCGGTGGAGTTTAGTCCAAGATCGGGGGTGACCCAGCACTGAGCATGATGAGCAACGTGGTCTAAGGCTGGGAGGTTCATGGAAGTTCTGCACACAGTTGGTGGTCATCTATTAAAATATAAGTACCAATTATTTGTTCATTGCATGTTGTGTATTTGTATTTGCATTATAATTAATTAGTAACGCTTGTATATATATGTTGCATGTAGGTGTTAATGTTGCTTCCGCATGAACATGTGTATGAGTAGAGTATTGACGTCTGTTTAATTTCATTAGATAGATATATATTTATATGTGTGAATACGAGATGTTATCTCTATCTTTCGGTTAAGTTTTAAATGTGATTATTTCCGCAAAGTTACTCGGTGGCATGGCCTGGTATGTTGTTTAAGGTCGGGAATGTCACAAGAATGGTATCAGAGCAGTAAAGGAAAATCAAAGGTTTCTTCGGTAGCGTTACCTGACCAAGGTCATCGACTGAGGGACATTACAAATTGGTATCATAGCCAAGGTTTCGATACTAATCCTGGATGGGCCATATTAGTGGTTAGCGAGACAAGATTTCAGAGGGAATTGTTGTCGAAAGGGACAAAATTGAATTTCAGAGCATTCCATAGTGCCAAGACAATACCTTGGTCATGTTATGAAGCTTAGGAGGTATAACAGTTTATGGAATGGTTGCAGAGAAAAGAGGCTGCAATAACTGTGGGTTTGCAACTGCAAGGTTTGAAGTTGGGTCGTGGGATCTTTTCAGGAGAAGGAGGATCCTTCACAACCATCAGATATGGAGAAAGTTGCATGAATATTAACCCCTAAGTACTTCAGACTTCGTAACTTCAGTGAAGTTTATTTGTAATAGAGAAGAAAAGGGTTGAATCTGAAGTTTTGAATTCCTGAAGACGATCTACGCCGTAGATCTAGGGGGGAAGTGTTTACCATTGGATTTGACCAAGGACAGATAAGAACTATAGGATTAATCCAAGAGCGGAAGGTAATAAAGTTCAAGAGTTCGGAGTTCAGGAGAAATGGGGTATGCAAAGGTGAAATCTTCCAGATCCTGAAGTCCCAAAGTGACGTGGCCTGTTGATGTCACTAAAGATGACGTGGACACGTGGGATTTGTGCCACGTGTTAGTGAGTTAAGAACCTTTGTAAGATAGAAATGTAGTTAGAACATGACACAAGGCAGTTAAACGTGGTGAAGAAGTTAGCAAGATCGGGCCCACATTAACTTTGATCACAATCTATCAATATCGATGACCGATCAGAATTGCGGAGATCAAAGATGTGCGGAAAATAATTCTAGAAGGTGATCCCGCAATCCAAACCATGTTTTCCCAAAAGGGGTACGTGTCTACATGAGGAAAATTGCAGAACGATCAGTGAGATACTCCAAAACTGTTGACCCATGTCCCTGAAATTTGAAAAGTATAAAGTTTGATTTGGATTTTTGGTATCTTTTATTCAAGCATGGAAACCATGGGCCCCAGTGGATGCGTGGCACTAGATCATGAAGTTCGGATACTGGACACTCCCGAAGAAATGTATCGTGATAGAATTGGAGGAAGAAACCCCCGAAGTTTTGTTACACCGAAGTAAAGTGAAGCGATGTTGTCATCGGGGTGACATGGAAGTATGTGGAGACTCACGGTTCAGGAGTTTTTGTTTGAGCAAAGGTGGAATCATCCGATGTCCCAGAGCCTCGGAGCTTCGAATTCCCAGAAACCCGATCCTGGAGTTCCATAGCGAGTATCAGTCATTGGATGCTGGGAGAAGTGGATTGTTTATCCACCCTACTTCGTGAGTTCGCTAATCCGACACTCCGAGAGATTTGTTGTGATCTTATTTTAAATCCATCGAAGCCCGGAGCCTAAAATTTTAGGGTTCCAGATAAGCACCCAAATCATAAGCATTGGGTCACATCCGTGTTCAAATGTGAACCAAGGGCTGAAGAAAAGGGCCTAGCGCCGAAAATTTGTTGCAAAACATAACTGGGCTTAGAGATTGAAGCCCGAGGGGTTCTTGATTGACTAAGACCTACAAAAAATGGAATCTGATAATTTTTTTTATTGAATCAGATTGGTTTATTCTGGAAACTTATTAAAGACTGATAGCCTAAAAAGAATCCGGTTGAGTGCACATTTTTGCAGAGTTAACAATTGACGAGAACCGAGTTGTTGCAAAGTGTAGAGCATGGAGAATGAACAAGATGCTTATAGTTCAAAGGATGAAGTGAGAGGAATGGATGCCCATTTGGGAGTTGAAGGATCGAACTCCAATGGGCATGGAGAAGAAATAGATAAATAAGAGAACATACCGAGCAGATAAAAGAAATATCATGAAAACCAGGGAGAAATAGGGAGAATTCAACGTGAAGTTAATGCGGAGCCTAGAAAGAATAGAAAATAAATTGGATAAGGAGAGTGGCTCAAGAAAATCAGGAAGTCCTGAAAGAACAAGAAGTATTAGCTGGCAGCACCAGCACTCCCCGAGGCATTCCAATAAGAGAGCACAAAGAATCTCAATTCTGTCCCCTATTAGGAAGCATAAGAGGTCTAAGGAAGATGAGTTACGAGGGGAAATGAAAAAAATCAAACCTCCTACATTTTATTGGGAGCACAAGAAGGATGAAGATGCAGAGACATGGTTATTGGGCATGAGAAAGTATTTCCAATTGCATAATTATTCTTCTCATGCAGAAGGAATAATTTCCATCTATCAAATCAAAGCGAAGGCATTTGTATGGTGGGATCAACTTGTGTAAGTACAACATGTTAGAGAGAAGAATGCTACACGGAGGGAATTCAAGAGACATTTTGAAAGGAAGTACCTAACTAAGAGGTATTATGAAAAGAAAATGAAAGAGTTCTTTGAACTCAAGCTGGGAAGTCTATCAATTGATGAGTATGAAAGAAGATTTTTGGAGTTGTTGAAGTATGTTCCCTTCATCAAAGATGAGATCGTTAAGATTCAAAGGTATCTGAGTGGGTTGTCATCTTCCATCAGAGAAAAGATCCAGTATCATGATCCTAAAACTATGGAAGAAAATATAAGGAGAGAAAAATGATTATATGATCAACAAAAAGATAAACCTACTTTCCAAACATCTTGGGGAGACAAGAAGAAGTTTAAGAGGGAGCAGAGGCAGAAGGGAAACAAACCACCATTTTTTAGGAACAGTCCTCAAGGACAACCGGTTTTCAGAGAGCCCAGGATGGATGAAGTAGGTGGGAAAAGGCCAAAGGAGACACCTATGGAATGTTGGGGTTGTAAAGGATATCATAGGTATAGATATAGTCCTCACATAAAGGACAAGATGAGAGTTGTTCACAATGTTCAGCAAGCTGAAATAGTGGAGGACATGGGTAGGAGAGTACCAAGAATCTATGAAGCCCTGGACAACAAGCAATATAAGTTTCAATCACACATGATTGAAGTTGAAGGTATGATCAATAACCATGCCCTTACTATTTTAATAAACTCAAGAGCTAGTCATAGTTATATAGATCCTAAAGTTGTGGAAAGATTATGCTTGCTGAGAAGTAAGCATGAGAAATATTGGTTGGGACAGCTGGCTACAGGAGCTAAGAGGAAATTTTTTTATTCGATTAAATCATTTCTAGTGGACATAAATGGACTAAGTTCCAAGGAATATCTGAATATCTTGCATTTAGGATCATATGATTTCCTAATTGGTATGGACTGGTTGGACGAACACCATGTCATTTTAGAATGCCATAACTGTTGGAGTTACTTCAAACACACCTAGGACTTTTTTTTCCTAGGGATTTTCCTTGTTTATTAGTCATAATTAGTCATTATCCATTCTCCTATATTTTAGGGGAGAATATTTCACCTGGAGAATATTCTCTTTCAGTTGACACTTCAGTTTGACTAGTTGAGTTGAGTTTTGATGTTGCATCAGTTTTGTCACCATGAAACATTGGGATTATAACCATGCTAGTTTGACCTTGCCTTAGTATTATCACCATACTATCACATTACCCTTGATTCCCTGAGTTAACTCCTCACTACTCTTTGTTCAGTCAGTTAATTGAAGATTAGTTGACTAGTTAACTCAACTAGGTGGCAGTTCACTCTCGTAACTGCCTAAGATAATATACTAGGTGGCAGTTCACTCCCATAACTGTTGGTGTGTGTCCATATCACTCTATACCACCACTATGGCGCATTGGTTCTCCTCCAGTGCACACTCATTGAGTTATATAGAGTATATCATGTGTAAATTATTCATTATTCACAATGGTTAATGAGAATTCTTTCATTATTTCTCTCCTTCTTCTTATTTCTCAAAATATCTCTGCAAATGTGTGTATTATTGTTTAGATATATCTATTCTATGTAGGTTCAACACATTTACATCCTATCAGAGCCGGCGGACTACTAAGTAAAATCTACACCAAAATTTTTGCAGGTACAAAAGATTGAAGACAGTGGAAAGATGGATTTCTAAAAATAATTCATTCTTACACCTTACAACTATTTTGCATGGAAGGAGAAAATAGCCATACATCTTTGAACTAGAGGGTTGTACAGGTTGGCCTTGAATACAGATACAAAACCGACATCATCCATAGAAAAATCCAAGTACTTAAACCGCAAGGATGAGGCACTCGGAACAATTTGCAGTCTTATTTCTTCCTATCTCCTTTTTCACATATCTTCCTGTAAGACTTCCAATGAAGCCTATACCACATTGGAAGGGCTCTTTGGAAAACAATATGAGATGAGGGGACACATGTTGGAGGTGGAGCTACTCACATTGGATCCAAAAATCTTCGACAATATCCAATATTTCTTTACAAAATTCAAGGATTTGTTGTCACAACTCAAAGCTTGCAGGGTTGATAAATCGAAGGAGGCGAAACAAATGGTTCTCACCATTCTCTCCAAGCTTGGTCCTGAAATCTCTGTATTCATATCCACATTCTATTCTATTAGATTCGCCTCTGGAGCCACCTGGAAGATGCCTTCTCTTGAGGACTTTATCAAATCCCTGACACAAGAGCAAACCAATCTCATCAACATGGGCACAATCAAAGGCCCAAGGGAGCATGCACTCACTGTGCATGATGGAAAAAATAAATATCATAAATCTAAAGATAAATATAAATGAAAATATCATGCACATCCAAAGAAGGAAGGGTACACAAAACCCTTCACCGATGCCTCCAGATCCAAAGGGGAAAAGGGAAGAAAAGGATATAAATGCACGTATTGTCACAAATGATTCCATTCGGAATCCACATGCATGAAAAACAAAATAGATCTCATGTCTCAAATACTTTAGAAAAACAACCTTGGAGATCACATCCCCGAGGGTTCCATGAAGAAGAATCCATAAGATCTGAATCCGAAGAAAGGCAATTCTAGCCATGCCTTGATTCCCATAAACTCCTCTCCTGATGCTTGGATCGTTGATTCAGGAGCATCACATCATATGGTTTCATCAAAAGAAGTATATTCTTCTTTGGATGCATGCAAAGGTCCTCCTATTATGATGGGGAACAACTCTTCTTTTGAAGTGACAGGAAAAGGAAGGATTGAACTCACCAACAAAAGCTTCGAGAATGTGTTGCATGTTCCCAAACTTTCTGTCAAACTTCTCTCCATGTATCAGATGACAAATTTCGGGACCAAAAATAAAGTAATATTCACACCAAATTCCTTGGACATCTACGACATGCAAACCAACTCCAGGGTTTCTACCGGTGAGGTAAATCATCAGTCTAGATTGTATACATTTTATGAATTCATTGAACCTAATTCTTCTTTACTTCTTACTCCTGCTGATGAAAGTAGTAGGATATGGCACGAAAGGTTTGGAGATTTGAATTTTAGATACATGCAACAACTTAGCAAGCAAATATTGGTTTATGGTGTACCAGACATCCATTTCTCCAAGGGATTATGTGAGGGATGCGTTCTTGGAAAACACCCTCAAGAGAAATTTGACAAAGGAAAGTTTTAGCGAGCTTCCACACCTTTAGATCTGATTCACAGTGACCTTATTGGTCCTTTTCTGCATCCATCCATCAGAAAAGTGAGGTTTTTTCTCATTTTTGTTGATTATTTCTCCCGTTTTACTTGGATCTACTTTCTCATGAAAAAATCTGATGTCTTTCAACACCTCAAAGATTTCAAAGCCCTAGTTGAGACACAGTCTGGAAAGAAGATAAAATTCCTCCGAACTAATAATGGGGGAGAGTATGTAAATCATGAGATCCATAATCTTTTCCATGAGGCAGGGATTCATTTGCATCACACAGTTCCCTATACTCCACAGAAAAATGGTGTTGTTGAGCGGAAAAACCGATCTCTAAAGGAGATGGCATCTTTCATGTTCCTTGCAAAGTCACTACCACAGAGACTATGGGCCAAATCACTTAACAGTGCAACATACATCCAAAATAGATCTCCCAATAGATCTTTCAAGGATAAGACCCCCTATGAGGCTTAGAGCGTCCTCTAACTAGAAGTGACCCACTTTCACATTTTTGGTTCACGTTCATCGACCCAAATTCCCTCTGAAAAGAGGAAGGAAATTGATCCATAGAGCACTGAGTGCATTTTTGTTAGATACCCCGACGGTGTGAAGGTATATAGGCTTATTGATCTTTCCTCAGACCGGCTCATCATTGATTGAAGTGTCCAATTTGAGGAAAGTGTCTTGCATGCACCTTAGCAGCTGCATGCATACACCTTCATTCTTCCACCTATCCGAGATGATGAGCATGCACATGTCGACTCTTCTTCAGATGAGATTTCTGATTCAAATGACTCAGACGATTCAGATTCAAAGTCAATATAGTTAGATGTAGAGTCAGAGCATCCAGATGCAGTTGTAGGGCCAAAGAAGATGCCCAAGTGAGCACATACTACTCTTCAGGATGCAGGGGATCTTGTTGGTGATCCAGCCGATACTAGGAGGACTCGATATGATTTCGAGGAGCCTCATGTTGCACTCACTGCCACTAAACCATTTCCCTCAAAGAATATTTTCTTGGTTCAGTCTTCAGATCTACAGTCTTATGGCGAGGTTGTTGGAATTCCCTTTTGGGAATTCTCCATGCAGGAGGAGTATAACTCCCTCCGAGAGAACCAGACTTGGGATCTGGTTCCCCTTCCTTCTAGGAGGAAACTTGTCAAATGAAGATGGGTCTATAGGACCAAGAGCTCGGTGGATGGAAAAATCAACAGATACAAAGCCAGGCTTGTCGCCAAAGGATTTCATCATGTTCATGGTATTGACTATGATGAGAACTTTTCTCTAGTAGAAAAGATGGATTCCATACGACTGCCCCTTGCCATTGTGGCAGCCAAGGGATGGGAATTTTATGATATGAACATGAAGAATGCATTTCTTCACGGTGATCTCTTTGAGGAGATCTACATGGAGCAGCCCCAGGGACTTATGCAGGACTCATCTTTGGTCTGTCGACTGAAGAAGTCCCTTTATGGACTCAAGCAGGCTCTGAGGGCATGGTATGCCAAGATGGACTCCTACCTATTGTCACAGAACTTTGTACATTGTAAATCATAATCGAACGTCTACATTCGTAGGATGGTTGATTCACTTCCACTCTTAGTTCGGTATGTTGATGATATACTGATCATTGGTTTCTCTACTTTAGCGATTGCTGCAGTCAAGATGATTCTACATGACAGTTTTCTAATGATGGACATGGGTCTACTACACTTCTTCCTTGGACTCGAGATCAGTCAGGCTGCATCAGGAATCAAACTGTCTCAGGCCAAGTATGCACGATATCTCCTTGAGATATTTTACATGACAGACAACAAGTCTTCCTCAACTCCTTTCCTATCAGGAGTCAAACTTGAGGATGGCAGGGAGACTCCACTAGTTGACATCACATTGTACAAACAGCTAGTGGGGAGCTTGTTGTATCTCACGCACTTCAGGCTAGACCTCTCTTATGCAGTTGGCGTAGTTTCCAAGTTCATGCAAGAGCTGCATGAACTACATTGGAAAGATGAAAAGTGTATCCTTCGATACATATAGGGCACCATCACCTTTATGATTCATTATGCAATAGACTCTACATTAGATCTCATCGGGTTTATTGATTCTGACTGGGTTGGCGATAACACTGATCGCAAGTCCACATCTAGTTACTCACTCAATCTTGGTTCTAAGACTATATGTTGGTTGAGAAAGAAGAAATCTACCATTGCTCTATCTTCAGTCGAGGCATAGTACAAAGGGGTAGTTAACATAACCATTCAGGCTATGTGGCTACAACATTTTCTCACTGAGTTGGGCATTTAGTTTCATCGATCGATCATCATCTGGTGTGACAACCAGAGCACTCTAAATTTATGCAGAGATCCATTTCATAAGCATCAGATGAAGCACATCGATATCCACATGCAATACATCCGGGACTTAGTACACGAGGGGATCATTGACTGACAGTTCTGTCCTTCAGTAGAATAGATGACAAACATCTTCACCAAGACCTTCACTAAGAAGAAGTTTCATTATCTACGAGGTCATCTTGGATTGAAGGAAACAGTTACCTAGCAACTGTAGTTCTTATTTTTACATACATTGTACCTTGAGGGGGGGGTTTCCCATGAGTTTTCCCCTCTTTCCTCACTTTATTTAAGTGTATCTTTTGTATTTGGGTACCTAACATGGCCTCGTTGTCGGGACCCATTCTTTATTTTCACCATAGTGATGTTCAGGGGGGTGTTGGAGTTACTTCACACACACATAGGATTTATTTTTCCTAAGGTTTTTCCTTGTTTATTAGTCATAATTAGTCATTATCCAGTCTCCTATATTTTAGGGGAGAATGTTCCACCTGGACAATATTCTCTTTTAGTTGACACTTCAGTTTGACTAGTTGAGTTGAGTTTAGATGTTGCATTGGTTTTGTCACCATGCAACATTGGGATCATCACCATGCTAATTCAAACTTGCCTTGGTATCATCACCAGACTGTCACATTACCCTTGATTCCCTAATTTAACTCCTCACTACTCTCTATTCAGTTAGTTAACTGAAAACTAGTTGACTAGTTAACTGAAGACTAGTTGACTAGTTAACTCAACTAGGTGGTAGTTCACTCTCGTAATTGCCTGAGAGACTAGACTAGGTGGGGGTTCACTCCCATAGCTATTTTTGTGTGTCCATATCACTCTAGACCACAACTATGGCACATTGGTTCTCCTCTAGTGTGCACTCATTGAGTTATACAAAGTATATCATGTGTAAATGATTAATTATTCACAACGGTTAATGAGAATTCTTTCATTCTTTCTCTCCTTCTTCTTCTTTCTCAAATTATCTCTGCAAATGTGTATATTATTTTTTAGCTATATATATTATATGAAGGTTCAACACATTTACAATAAAAGGGCATTCACTTTCTTTGATGAGGAAGGAAATCAGAGAGCATTCCAAGGAATTCCCAGGGCAGTTGCTATTAGAGCAATTTCAGAAATGCAGTTGAAGAAATGTTATAGGAAAGGATGTCAAATATTTTCATCTCATATGGAGGAATCATATAGGTATAAGGTGTCAATTCTAGAGGACCATTCATTCCTTGAATATTTTGAAGATGTGTTCAAGGAGGTACCAAGACTACCTCCAAAGAGAGATATTGATTTCTCTATAAATTTGATGCTTGGAGCAGCTCGAGTGTCAAGACTCCCTACAAAATGAGTACACCAGAGTTGAATAAGAGGTATATCCACCCAAGTGTATCCCCTTGGGGTGCCCCAGTTTTGTTCATAAAGAATAAATATGGAACAATGAGGTTGTGCATTGATTTCAGATAGTTGAACAAAGTGACTATAAAGAACAAGTATCCTATACCAAGGATTGATGATCTCTTTGATCAATTGAAGGATGCAAATATATTTTTAAAGATAGATCTCAACTTGGGATACAATCAGGTAAGGATTAAAGAGGAATACATCAGCAAGATCGCCTTCAAAACAAGGTATGGTCCTTATGATTTCACAGTGATGCCATTTGGGTTATCAAATGCACCCGTTGTTTTTATGTGCTTAATGAATGAAATTTTTAGGGAATATTTGGACAAGTTTGTCATTGTCTTTCTGGATGACATCCTTGTATATTCCAAGTTGGAATAAGAGAATGAGCATTGTTATCACTGAAATTTCGTCCGCACAGGGCGACAAGAACTCCGCATCGCCAGCACAGAAAAATAGTCATTCATGGCACAAGGATTAATTCCACAGCACAGCAAAAGGGTCAAAACTATACAAAATGGCCAAAAAATTAAAAGGCGCTTTGCACCCACTGGGCGTACGCGCGCGTGCAACATCTTCGTATCTAGAGCACATATGCGCGGATGTGGGGTGAAAAACCCGCGCACCTGCCAAACGACGCATTTATGAAGCTGGTCGGCCTCCCAACCACTAATGGATCGGCTCCCAAGTCGATTTGACACCAAATCCGGGCTCAATCTGCGTGGGGAGGCTGGTCAAAGACCTAATTGTTCTCTAAAGAGCCCCTTTTCACATTCAAAAGAGGTTGCATAATAACCCAATGCTTGGCTATAAAAAGCCATGAATGACCACCATTTCTTCAAGGAATTCTTCATACTGTTATGCTGTTGAGATTGCTAGAGACTCCTTCTTTGGCA
>ML808940.1:145703-192540 GCA_009831015.1 Picea engelmannii | reverse complement strand
ATGAGACTCATGTATGCGGGACGGGAAAAGTATCTTTTTCATTAACTTCAATATAAACCAACTTACAATGATTTCTGAGGCCGGTCACCGTTCCACGATCCTGATCCTGGGCTCTTCCTCTTCTTTTTGTCCTCCAACTGTTGTTTCTTGAGTTTCTCCTAAAGCTTGAGGGAAAGCTAAAGGGTTGGGACAAAACTGGCTTGGCAATTTGGCAGAGTTTCTTTACTATGATTTTCCTCCTTTGAATAGTACCCCTACCCCTCCTTTTATAGGCTAGAAGGAGCTAGGGTTTTTGGCGAACTCTCGGCCATGCATGGCTTGGAGTTCCAGTTAACTGACAAAAAGCCTCGTGTCCCGGCGGAAACTTTCCTGATTTTTTGCTTTGTTAGGTACCCACGGGCTGTTTTGGGTTATCCCGCGGATGCCCGCGTTCAGTATAAGGACAGCAAGCGGATGCCCGCGCCTAGTGAGAAGTTAGGGCGCGGGTTACTTGGTTTTAAGTGGTTTTTTGAGGAATTGCTCAGCATGGCTTTGGCTAGGAAGAGGCATGAGTAGGCCTGATGCCAGGTAAGCAGGGATAGTGCAATTTAGGGTTATAATAGTTTACCAAGATGGTTTCCAAGACATGGTTTTCAAAACCACGGGAAACAAACCAGTAAATATTTTTCACAGTGAAATGGTAAGCAATAAATGGTTTTTCAAAACCACGGGCATGAATCAAAATATGGAAATTTAATTTTAGAGGATTAAAAATATTTGGGAATTATTTTTATTCAAATATATTATTCCCAAATATTTAAGGAGAATATGGATAAATAAAATTAGATTTGAAAAAAAATAAGCACAAGTGACATTTCAAAGAGAAGTTTCCGCAGCAGTTGAGACTTACAAGATGATTTTTGGATGAATCAGAATGACTTTTCAAAATTAAAAGGAGGTTATTGTCAAGAACTGACCCTAGAAAATTAACCTTATTCATTTTTCACACAGGTGTCATGGATTGGGAGATTCGAAGGAATCTTGGAAACATATTTTTCAGGTATGATTTCCTGTTCGAGACATGTTTTTGTGACACATATTCCGGCCAACTAGAGATGAATTTCAAGAAAATGAGAGAGGATTTTCTTCAGAACGAGCTTATATACAAAAATTGTTCTCATATTGTACACAACTATTACGGTTTGAGAATTACATGTGGCGTTTTGAAGCCTATTTTTTCTCTTGAAAAGCAGGAGATCAGTTAAAACATGTCATGTTCTATTTGTAATTGTTCATATTTTGGGAAAAGGGTTGGAGTTCAAAATTGTGAGATGGAAAGGGGCCTTTAGTGCTATGTATTTCATTGTAAAAGAGTAGAGAAAGGGAGGTTGGGGAGGGGGGGGGATACTTTTAGCCAGGAAGGCAAAGGGACTGTGTGTAACTTTCTCAGAATGTCCTTATGAATTAATATAGTAGTACAGTTCTTTTGAAAACCGAGATTCATCACTGTGTATTATTTAGTGTGTTTTCCTACAGTTCACATTCATTTCACTTATGTTATTTCTTCTAAAAATAGCTAAGAGTACATGATTGGAATTCATCCTTGATAGATGATCCTTTCATATGGTTATTGTAGTTGTCGTGTTCAATGATTACAGGTCCATAATTCACTCTCTATTGAGTGTTATGTTCATTGTAGTAGGCCTTATGTTATTTCTTCTAAATCTATAATTGAGAATTCATCTTTGTTTGATGCTCTCATTTGTAATCGGATTTTCTCTTTTGTGTCTTGCCATCATCTGAATATTATTTATTGATGAAGAATATGCTTACTTTGCCTCTGTTCCCTTAGGAGTTCATTAGCTATATTAATATTCATAGTATATCTCAGGGTTTGACCCCATTGCCCAATGTTTTCTTCCTCTTGTTTGTCCTACCAACCCTTTTAAAAACCTAAACAAACTTGTCTTATTGCAGAATCTGACATTTGTGTGTCCATTTCCAAATATTTTTTAGTATTTTCAGTCTCTACATATTTGAGAGAGCCCTCTCTAGTTGGAAGGGTCAGAATCCAACCTAAATTTGGTTTGTAGGTTACCTAGGCATTTCTTTGATGCAACCCAAAGAAATTACCGAGTGCTAACACATTTATATACGCAAATGATATTAAAAATTTAACTAGCTAAAGAACATCATTATTCATTTATATATTTATTCCATCACTTGCACAAATTACAAATCAACTCAACAACACTTGAATTTATGGTATTAATTCCAATCTAATTAGGGATGCAAAAACATGTAAAATGTAGGCAACTTCCTTCCTTACCTAAGTTGTGACATTGCACTCTAAGATTTAATTAGGCCAATGGTGTGGGTGATGATTAGCTCCAAAATACCAAGTCGTTTAATCTTATTGAGTGGGTGCATGGTTCAATTTAAAATTTTATATTTTTAAAACTCATTCCACTTACTTTCAATACTACGCATAATACCATATTTATAATTTATTAGATGTATATACATAGGTTATATATGTGTGTGTGTGTAATTTGAAATAGTAAAAATTTGTATCAACCTTCCTTTGATAAACAAATTAAGGAGCAACTCAACTCCGTGAAGTTATAAGATTGAAATGCCTCATTTACTCACATAGGAATTATTAAATAATAGCTCATCATTCGATTACAAGGTACACAATAATCACTCAAAGAGTTAGGGAGCCTTATATGTGTCTATTAGACTCATTTCAATTAAAATGGATTAGGGTTACATCATGAGCCAAGTCACAAGTCAACACCAAACAAGGCACCAAGGGAGAGCTTAAGTAGGAGAATAGGTTGTGCTCTGACCACTATAACACCAAGTGTACACACAATTTCATAGGTGGAGGGGCATGAGATCCAATGGTAACATTGATCCAATAAGTTTCCATTATTAGTTATGACCAATTCATCAGGTAAACACGTTTGTTCGTTCCATCATCATCTAATGCCCAGACTTTAATACACTAATGTTAATTGGAGTAAGGTACATTATATCTCTTAATGTTTCTACTAGTTATGACTGTAAGTAAACTACTAAAAGGGTGTGGCGAAAATACTAACCCATGTCATGGTGAAGAGAAACAGGGAGGCGTTCCTATCAGACCCATGCAATTCCACTATCCTTCATTGGTTCAAGACCACTGCCTCACGAAAATCATCAAGGATTGCATGGTTATATCGTACAGTTTTAGGTAACAACGAAGTTATTTTTCCATAAAATAAATGGATGCTACCTATAATTTCTCACTGTTAGCTTCACTTCCAACAACGACTTCTACTCTCTTCGAAACTATTTAACACGAATAACTACGGATTTGAATTTGAGAATCACGAGTGTCAGCAGTCAATTCGTGCCTTCTAAAATCTAACCATATGATAACTCTGGTATTTGAATTGGTCAGTTTTTATTTTTTTTTAAATTTGTACTCTAGTCTAACACTAAAACAAGAAACACCATTTGGCAATGCTCAAAATTCACATTTCATGAATATCAGTGCAATAAAAACCAAGGAAGGGTCTGCATTCCAAGCGTAGCACATAATTCACTAACCCAATTGGTGAAATGTCATAGCTGCTAGGCTTGGCAGCGATGATACCATAACAATATGCTTCAGATATCTATGGGATAGTTCTACAAAATCTTAGAAGTATTTAAGGCCTCTTTTGCTTCAAGAGAAGCGAACACGTAAGAGAATAAATGTTAATGGGTTGCAGTTCAATAAAGATTTGAAGTTGTAAAAATAAATCTATGAACCTAAACCATATCAAGTACAGTTCGACACAAATACATGGAATCCTTGGCAAGATTTGGGGAAACTTATAATAGAATTATTCAACGGTCGAGACTAACGGTCTAACGATTAATGAATGGAAGAAAGAAATCATTGTAAGGGTTTTACTCTAAACGAATTATAACCCCTTATTTTGAATTTTTTTAATCTAAAAAACGTGGCTCATATTCCCAACAAAATTTGTGTCAAATGCCTGAAAATTCCGTGACATAACCCAACAATTTTAAGACCCTGTTTAGTATAGATTTAGTAGTTTATTCAAATAAATTCATACAAAATCCATCAACAAAATGGGGCTTTCTTTCAGTGTAACAATGTCATTTATTCTCAAAATTCATGTCCATTCTCATGGCGATTTGCATCCTTATAGTCATTGATTAAACTTGTGGGTTTTTATTTTTTTTTATTTTTAAAGAAGTTGTAATCTACAGAGATTTTATTTAGTCATTAAAAATTTTACAAATTATATCAAATAAAAAATCAGTGTAAAACCAGACTTATCATTCAATGTAGAGAATTCTATACATAATTTTTATACAATGATTAATCAAAACAAATTTGTGAACATAATAGACATTACATTCCATGGACAGTAAAGATATGATCATATATATATATAAGACAAGGAACAATATGTCACTATTCAAGAATGTCGTCACATACTTATCCGTATACAAAATTTAATAAGCCATCAATAAAATAACTAAACTCTTAAATACCGTGACTCAAGATCGATGATAGGGTAGATGATCTTTAGCTTCAAAAGAACTTGCGCAACGTCCTCCCTTCTTTCGCTTACTAATCCAAAGATTTCACCGGTACCTCTCAGCCAATGCTAGAGGTACTCTTCTTCCACCTTATCCCCCCGAGCCACAAAGGGGCTACACACACAAAACCAAAATCTACTCTAGCTCCTAGCTTGCCTCGCAAGGTAAAGAGACCACTCTATCTCAAGTTGGGTATCCCAACTTTCACAAGTAAAACCAATAAAAAAAATTGTAGCATAAGTTTAATCATAACCAATGTGATCCAATTCTCATATAGGCCATTTGTTTTATACAATTTCTCCATGACACCTCCCCACTTTCACAATTAATTTATTTTTTAATTAAATATTTTAGAATTATTTCCCCCTTACACTTGTCATCCTCTCCCCCAAGTTTCACAAGTTATTCCACAATTTGTTTTAATAAAAGTCAATTTCCCTCACCCTTCCTAAAAATGCTCCTTAAATCACTCCTAGTTGTCTCTTTATTCCCCTTATTTCCAATTAATGTATGATGCCTTATGATGTAGACCCCCTACCTCTGCCTCGGTAGGGTCCCCTAACCTCCCGGTCAAGGATCATTCTTCAATCTATCGAGTTGAAGCAGCACTTCGATTCTCTTATGGAATATTACGAACAAATCCACAGGTCCTTTTATGAAACTCGCTCTGCGCAAACAATCACCAAGTGCGAGCCTCACCTCCATACAACCACGGGTTGTGACCGCTTGCCTACACAAAAGGTGCATTGCGATTTCACGTGTCGGGACTCTGCGACTGAGCCAACCCTCACTCCCTGACTCCCGAACTCGGAAAAGAGCCTAACGTTCCTTAGCACTTCCCTTGGCCTCTGTCCATGTGACCATCCACCATGACCCAAGGCCCAACTCTCAAGCACGTCGATATTTCGCGTATCAGGAATTCCTGATGCGATTCACCTGCATTCTCCCGACTCCCAAAATGTCAATATTTCAGAGCTCCCAATCCGACGGTCCTAATTCCCCCATGATCCGATGGCTTAGATCTCATTGGGGTTTTGCGTATTGGGACTTCACGTATTGCGAGGTCAAAATAATTTTCACCTCTGTTCTCCCGATCCCCGAAATGTCGAAATTCTTCCTGGACAATCAATGGTCCATATCTCTCCTTGATCAACGGCTGTGATATTTTCACGAGTTTGTGTTTCACGAATTTTCACGATTTCCCTCTTTGACTTTTCCCCCGTGCGAGTCAGCGAAATTTTGATCTCTCACCATGCGTCCCTTCCACTGGACGGTTCTTATGATGTCGATATTTCACAACTTGCGACCTCCAAGTCACGGCCTCCTTCACATTTCTGACTCCCGAAATGTCGATATTTTGGAACGCCCCAAATCTGACGGTTCACATTCCTCTGTATCTAACGGATCAGATCAAATCATGATTTCACATTTCACGAGTTCTCACAACTTGAACTTTGACTCCTTCGAGTCATGAGTCAATGAAATTTTGATCTGTTTCCACCTGTCCTCTGACAATGGAATCTCCCGATGACTTCGGGAGTTCTCGACTTTGCAACTCATCTCTCCTCCCATGCACTCTAAAGGACTAAACCTCATGCACTTCCTCTGGATCTAACGACTTTTGATCCAATGCTTCTATATCTAATGGTTGAGATCTGTTTCCTCCTGCACACTCTTCCTGGGTGTCTGAACGTGAGATTCAACGCTCCATATTTCCTCCTCTGTAGTTGATCTAATGGTTACCGACGCTCCTCCTCCTAAGCTTTTGATTTCTTCCTAACTTGGAATATTTTCAACCTTCAAAGGCCTTGACCTTTGATTCTTCTATGAGACCTGTGACCTTGGGTCTCATCTGCATTCTGAAAACGCTACCCCTCCTGAGCTTTGGGACTTGGAATAAGTCCACTCCTGCACACTCCTCATGTTATCTCTCCTGAGCTTCTGAGACTTACTCAGTTCTAAGGGACTCGACCCTCTACTTCCTTAGAATACTTTTGGTGCTCTTCTTGGAATACTTTGTGCTCCACCTCGTGAGCTTTGGAACTTGAAACAAGTTCACTGAGCATGTTCTCCTTGCACTTCGACTAGCCTTCATATGGTTGTCTCTCAACACTTTGTCCTCGTGTTGGCCTGATGCACTCCTTGCTCATGTATTCCTCCAGAGTGCTCAACAACTTTGTGTTCCTCCTTGAGCTTCAACTACTCAAAACTTATAGGTCCCTATCCCTTTCCCTCCTCGAAGGGATATAAGTTCCCTCTTGGCAACTTACACTCAAGCACTCCTTTCTGAGCCGACAGAGTATTCAACAACTCTATGATTGTCTTCTCTTGGACACTTCTCTCCTCTATGAACTCGAAATAGATTTATTCTCATGCACTCCTTGCACTTGCTCGATGCCCACCTAGTAGAGCTCTACATAACCTTTAGTATTTTTGTCTCCCTGTGCCTTCTCTACACAGTATTACCTACAAGGTGTTCAAAAACCTTGAATCTCCCTTTGATTCTGCAAACTATCCTGGTGTGCCCTCCTCACACATTCTCCTCTAAACTCAATAGAGATATTCAGATGTGCACTCCTTGCGCTGGCTACAAAACTTCCAACATTATGTTGTGCACTCCTTGCACAGCCTAAAGAACCCAGAAAAAAAATATAACAGAACTCAATGAAGATAAAATAAATCTATATTCCTACTATAAATGAAACTTATCATACATCTACAACATTCATTCATGAAATACATAAGCACATGAACAACAATATGTAGGAAAAACGACTTTTCTATTATCTTGGTGTGTCTATACAGATGTTTACAAAAACAGGACTTAACAAAGTTCCAGTTCTCTCAAGCTCTCTCTCATAACTTCTAAGACCTCCTAAGGCCTCCTAAGACTCTCTCTACCTGATATATCTCTCTCAAGTCTCCTCATTACAAAAGAAGGTCTCTACGAGCTTATCCTCTTCACCTCCTTAGTGCCATCACTGTCTCAGTTACGGAACCCTACCTCTACAGCTACATTCCATAAATGAATGTTCAGACCTGACTACCATCTGGACTTGCTACCGACAACCATTTAAGGCAACTCTATCCACTACCTGTACAAAGGCATGGCATGGCATTTATCAGCCTTACAACATGAATAATATGTATAGGATTATTTCAAATTTAAAAATGGGAGGGTCGGCGCCTTTCCCTTTCTCCATTGCACATCTGCATGTTGGCGTGGTGGCGTATTTGATGAGGTGGAGCGATGCTCCTACATCACACTCCCCTGCTAGGAAAAACATGAGCTCCTCTTCTCCAGTGTTGAAATCCTTCTGGATCCAAAAATTTCCCTTGGAGTTGTCTTCTTACTCCTCTGTTTAGCTGTTGTTGCTGCTTCTACATCTTCTTCTTCTTATTCCTTGATTCTATGGTAGGCTCTCCTCTGTTCAGATCCCCTTTTCTAACTGCTTATGCTGACCTCAACATCAACTTCCTGATCTCCTATATCACTCTGTCTAGCTGCTCCAGTGGTTGGTTCTCCTTATGCAGTCTTCTCGGCTGCAAATCTTCCTCATCAGTGAGTAGATCATCATGATCCTTCATGTCATTTTCTTCTCTTGTGGCACTATCTTTCCACCTTGTTGTGAACTTCAATTCTACAGTCTCACCATTGAGTTGCTACTTGACTTCCTCTTCTCACATATTGGATTTTTTCAGCTCCTTTGGCATTGGTTCAAGTCCAACTCCCTCCAACCGTTCCTCTGGCTGGTATGTTCATCCATCTGTCTCCAACTTAGCTTGTTGGATGTGCAATATTTTCACTATCACCCTTCTCTCTAGGGCTTCCAATTGTTCATACAGATCAGCAAGGTCTATGTTGTCTGCTTCCTCCTCTACTACAAGCTCCAATGCTGCAGTCATCTTCTGTTCATCTTCCTGGCTGAAAATTTTGGGCCATTCTTATGAATGCTCCTCTCCTTCTGCTAGGGTAGACATCAATATCTGCTCCTTCTCCTCCTCTTTGACAGTCTCTGTTGTCTATATTTCTTCTGTTGTTGCATCTGCAACACATGCTTTGGCCTCAACTGGGCTATTTGGTAGGAATATTTGAATTCCGCCAATGATCAGGATGCCCCTTTGAACGTTCTCCTTCACGACGGAAGTATTCAACTTCTCATCGTCTTCATTCACATGGTCTGCAAATCCACATGAATATTTATCCATCAACACTCCTTGCTGATATGAACTCTCAACAGAGCCTGTGAGACTCTCAGACAACCTCATCTCTTTCCCCCTACCCACCTAGAAATTTGGGACTTCTCTCCTACCCACCTGGAAGTCTATGATATCAGTCGATCCCATATTTTTCCCCACTTGGAAATCTGAACCTTCAGAACTGCTCCTCTGGCAATATATGAGACCTCTACCAGGTCTCTTTCCATTGCCCACCTCACAACTCGAAAGTCCATTTCTTCCCACCTAGAAGTATATGAGATATTCATCTGATCTCACCTCCTCCTCATCGCTAAGGTGTCTCCCAATCTCTGATTCACATATGTGAATCAGTTCCTCCTCTGTGTCACTGAGGTTTTCAGCATGCCTCGGCCACTTCCTCCACTCTTGTTGTTGTTTCCTAGCCAACAACTTTTGAACAGGCCATTTGGATTCCTGTTCAGAGGCCATTTGTACCTCCAGCATTCTTTTGCCTCCTACTGCATCTTCAATGTTAGTTGTTCCATTCTCTCTCTTATATCAGTGAGTTCCTTGTCAATTTCTGCTTTTCTTTTCTGTTGGTGGTCTCCTCTTCGACCATGCAAATGGCCTTTAGTAGCCATCTTTTCTTCCTTCAGCCCTCCTGACTATCTATCATTTGTTGCACGCCATGCAACAATCTTTACAGAGCATCGGTACTTTTCCTCGTCCTTCACCTGTTGTATATAGGAAAACTTTAACTTATGATACCACTTGATGTTATCAGGTCATCTTCTTTCACCATCTCTCCTCTATCTACTGTCTGCAAACAAATCTCGACCTCCTCCTCTTTTTCTTTCACCTGAAATCTACAAAGGAAAATCAAGCTCTGATACCACTTGATGGTGTGTATCAGAGTATATCCTTTCTCTGCTCTCCACTACAGAAATAAACAATTTGTTCTTTGATACCACTTGATGCATACCCCCTACCTCTACCTCGGAAGGGTCCGCTGACCTCCCGGTCAAGGATCGTTCTTCAATCTATCGATTTGAAGTAGCTCTTCGATTCCCTACTGGAATCTTACAAACAAATACATGGGTCCTTTTATAAAACTCATATTGCGTGAACAATAACCAAGTGCGAGCCTCACCTCCACATGACCATGAGTTGTGACCGCTTGCCTACACAAAAGGCACGTCGTGATTTCGCGTGTGAGGACTTTGTGAGTGAGCCAACCCTGACTCCCTGACTCCCAAACTCTAAAAATATATTAATGTTCCTTATCTCTTCCCTTGGACTCCATCCATGTGACCATTCACCATGACCCGTGGCCCAACTCTCAAGCGCATCAGGATTTCGCGTATCGGGAATTCCCAATGCGATTCAGCTCCATTCTCCCAACTCCCGAAATGTCGACATTTCATAGTTCCCAATCTAACAGTCCAGATTCCCCCACAATCTGATAGCTCAGATCTCGTCGGGTTTTCACATATCGAGACTTCACACATCACGAGGTCAAAATAATTTTCACCTCTGTTCTCCCGATCCCCGAAATGCCAAAATTCTTCCTCGACAATCAATGGTCCAAATCTCTCCTTGATCAACGACTGCTATCTTTTCGCTAGTTCACGTTTCGCGAATTCTCATGATTTCCCCCTTTGACTTTTCCCTCCTGTGAGTCAGTGAAATTTTGATCTCTCGCCACACGTCCCTTCCAATGGAAGGTTTTGATGATGTCAGGATTCCGCGACTTGTGACCTCCAAGTCATGACCTCCTTCACATTCCCAACTCCCAAAATGTTGATACTTCAGAACGCCCCAAATCCAACGGTTCATGTTCCTCTGTATATAATGACTCAGATCAAATCATGATTTAACGTTTAGTGAGTTCTCACGACTCGACCTTTGACTCCTTTGAGTCACGAGTCAGTGAAATGTTGATCTGCTACCACCTATCCTCTGATGATGGATGGTCCTGATGACTTCGGGATTTCACGACTTTGCAAGTCGGCTCTCCTCCTATACATTCTAAACTTTAAAGGACTAAACCTCATGCACTTACTTCGGATCCAACGGCTGTTGATCCACATGCTTACAGATCTGACGACTGAAGTTTTTTTCCTCTTGCATGCTCTTCCTGGGTGTCTGGATGTGAGATTCAACGGTCCAGATTTCCTCCTCTGCAGTTGGTCTAATGGTTGTCGATGCTCCTCCTCCTGAGCTTTCGATTTCTTCCTGACTTGGAATATTTCAAATGTTCAAAGGCCTCGACCTTTGATTCCTCTACGAGACCTGTGACCTTGGGTCTCATCTGCATTCTAAAAAAGATACCCCTCCTGAGATTTGGGACTTAGAATAAGTCCGCTCCTACACACTCCTCATGTTATCTCTCCTGAGCTTCTAAGACTTACTCAGTTCTGAGGGACTTGGCCCTTTGCTTCCTCAGAATACTTCTCGTTCTCTTCCTAGTATACATTGCGCTTGACCTCGTGAGATTTGGAACTTGAAACAAGTTCACTCTGCATGTTCTCCTTGCGCTTCGACTAGATTTCAGATGGTTATCTCTCAACACTTCGTCCAAGTGCTGGCCTAGTGCACTCCTTGGATAGGTCTTCCTCTAGAGTGGTCAACAACTTTGTGTTCCTCCTTGAGCTCTCAGAGGTCCCTTTCCCTTTCTCTCCTCGAAGGGATATAAGTACCCTCTTGGCAACTTACCTTCAAGCACTCCTTGTTGAGCCGACAAAGTATTCAACAATTTTGTGAGTGTCTTCTCCTAGACACTTCTCTCCTCTCTGAACTCGAAATATATTTCTTCTTGTGCACTCATTGCACCTGCTCGATGCCCACCTGGCAGAGCTCTACATAACCTTTAGTAGTTTTGTCTCCCTGTGCCTTCTCTACACAGTCTTACCTCCAAGGTGTTCAACAACCTTGAAGCTCCCTTTGAGTCTACAAACTCTCCTGGCATGTCCTCCTGGCACATTCTCCTCTGAACTCAACAGAGAGATTCAGATGCACACTCCTTGCACTGGCTACAAAACTTCCAACGTTGTGTTGTGCACTCCTTGCAGAGCCTAAAGAAACCAGAGCAATATAAGAGAACTCAATGAAGATAAAAAATATATATCTTCCTACTATAAATGAAACTTATCATACATCTGCAACATTCATTCATGAAATACATAAACACATGAACAACAATCTGTAGTAAAAACTGGTTTTTCTATTATCTTTGTGTGTCTATACAAATGTTTACAAAAAATGGACTGTAACAAAGTCCCAGTACTCTCAATCTCTCTCTCAGAACTTCTAAGACCTCATAAGTCCTCCTAAGACTCTCTCTACCTGAGATCTCTCTCTCAAGTCTCCTCATTACAAAATGAGGGCTCTACGAGCTTATCCTCTTCACCACCTTAATGCCATTACTGTCTTAGTTACAACACCCTACCTCTATGGCTACATTCCATAAATGAATGTCCAGACTTGATACCATCTGTACTTTCTATAGGCAACCATTTAAGGAAACTCTATCCACTACCTGTACAAAGGCACGGCCTGGCATTTATCAGCCTTACAACACGAATAATCTGTATAGGATTATTTCAAATTTAAAAAAGGGAGGGTTGACACCTCTCCCTTTCTCCATTGCACGTCTGCATGTTGGCGTGCGGGCACATTTTCTGAGGTGGAGCGATGCTCCTGCATCACCTTACTACATATGAGTTGATTTAAAACATGATTCTTCTCCTAGCTAGACTAGTGTTAAGTAGGCTCTAGATACCCTTTTCTTCATACACATTCTTTCATCTTTATTCCATTCTTACCTTAAATTCCAATTTGGTATTTTCTTTCACATATGTGTATTAAATCAATCTTTAGGTTTATTTTATTTTTCTTAATTTCTTAAATTGATTTACTTCATCCCCTCATTATTTAATTTATAATTTACTTTTAGTCTTCTTACTAACTTAGACTTAGGCTTAATTTTAAATAGGCTTAGACTTTCATTTGGGGATTTATAAGTAATCATTTCAATCCTTAATTAATTTATTAAATCAAGAAATGTTTAAAGATTTTACAAGGTTTAACTATTCTCCCAAGGTTTCTAGGCCACCTTGATTCATTTCCTCAAGTGTTACTTTTGCGACGTGCCCTTAAAGACGCACTTCGTTCTCCAAGGGTGCCACTCGCCTTTCACTGGTTTTGGTGGTTTTCCGACCCTTGGAGTTAGCACTCCATTTGAGCGACCTTGTGAGAGACTATGAGCTTCTAAGGAATAAGGATCCTTCCTTATTGTGCATCCCTTAGAAATATTCATGAGCGACTATCTCAGTCTTTCGTCATGGCATTGTGGACCTCTCGAACTAAGTAATTGTTAACCTACAATTCGATCCATGGTGAAAGTTCTAGTAGATTGCGACAAGGATGTTGCCACACCTCTCCCTCAATATCTAGTCCATGTGCATGGCCCCTTTACTCCTTATGTGAGTCAGATTAGCAAGCATTCGTGAACCTGCATCCATCAATGAAACACTATCAATGATCCATATATAAAATCATACTATAAACAATCATATGTCACATATGCATAAATGAAATACTCAAACCAATACAATCCACTCATTGACTCAATTCGGAGTCTAGGGAGGTCCATTGATGCCCTCAGCATCTGCAATCAGTCAAGTGTCTTTCACACTCAGGGAAACTTGTCAATAGAATCTTTCAATATGCATAAATAACATAAAATCAAAATACGTCAAGATCATCATAAAAATCCATAAGCGAAACAATAACCATGTACTATAACTGGATCACTTGCATGGAACTGTCCTTAAAGAATAAATCAATAACATGTGTTCACAAGAGAGAGTTGTTACAATAACTAGTATAGTGTTGGACTGTCATTTCATTGTGAATTTTCAATAAAGAAACCAAGGGTGAACATAACTAGTTTAGTGTTGGACTGTCATTTCATTGTGGATTTTCAATAAAGAAACCAAGGATGAACATAACTCGTTTAGTGTTGGACTGTCATTTCATTGTGAATTTTCAATTTTATGTTCAGGGTTTTTACTAAGTTTGGGATTGATAGGAGTTTATGCCCTATCAAAATAAGGGAGGGGCCTATATTGATGTGATGATCGGTATCCTTAATTTTACAAAAGCATGCCCTGTCAAAATTAGGGAGGGGCCTAGACTAATGCGATGATCAATATGCTAAAATTTACAAAAACATTATTAAAGTCAATTGATTATCACTTTGATTATGACTTGAATGGAATGGAATAAAATCCATATCACCCAATGAAAACTCCGCAATTATCAATGCTCACAATTATCAAATATTTATATCTACAACCTTTCACACTATAAACCCTATGAACCCTTCAACTTATAAAAATATCTACAAATAGTACAAATAGAACAGAAACTATAATTTGATGGTATGTTTGACTATTCAACCATATTTACAAATCAAACAAATTTTAAATTATAAGTTGTAATTGATGATCACTTTGATTATCACTTGAATGGAATGGAATAAAATCCATATCACCCAATGAAAACTTGGCAATTGTCAATGCTCATAACTATCAAATATTTAATATCTACAACCCTTCAACCCTATAAATCCTATGAACCCTTCAACTTATAAAAATATCTACAAATAGAACAAAAACTATAATTTGATGATTTGTTTTCAACTATTTTCAACCATATTTCCAAATCAAACAAAATTGAAATTATAAGTTGTAGAAACTATAATTTGATGATTTGTTTCACTTTTTTCAACCATATTCGCAAATCAAACAAAATTGAAATTATCAGTTCTAGAAAATATAATTTGATGATATGTTTGACTATTCAACCATATTTGCAAATCAAACAAAATTGAAATTATAAGTTGTACTTGACTATACAATGATGTTTATAAATGAAATGAAATAAAACATTTTTAATTTCAACACAATATCATAAAACATAAATTATCCTTTCACCGTCATAAAAATTGAAATTATAAGCTACTTATTTATAAATGAACAATAAAAAATATATTTCATCATCGTAAACAATATAAGAGAAATAAAAGATGAAATAAATTGATATTTTGAGTTCCATATATATATATATAATGAAATTTTGCATAGTAACAATAAAAAACAATAAAAAGAAAAACCAATAACACATATTAGCATATATTAGCATATATACTTTATTAGCAAATATTTTAAAGATATTTGACTAAATATTAAATAAGCAATAAGAAATAATAACATACCCAATCGGAGTTCCACAGATACATTTTTGGCATTTTTTTTAAACCAAACTTTTATCACAAAGTTCCAAAACTTCAAAAATAGTTACTCTCCATATTAAGCATACATGATCTAAACAATGTAAAAACTTATCTAGCAAATTTTTAAAGAGAAAAATTGTGTTCCTAGTAAACAATTTTAGTGTTCAGAGTTAGATAACACCCTAAAAATAAATTTCGTTGTGTGTGCAGAAAGTTCACAAATCTCCATATTAAGCCATTCTTCCAGTAAAATACTTATCTCCTCGTGGATAATGTCCCAGTGGATAAATTATCGGATCCTTCAGGTGAAGTTCTCATACCAAGTGACCTTATTTACTCAGTAGTAAAATACTTATCTCCTCTTCTACAATGGAATAGATGTTCTCATATAATCAAATTCCCTCAAATGCCTTTTCAAATTAAAGGGCTCACAAATATCCATATTAATCCATCATTCCAAGAAATTACTTATATCTATGAAAGCTCATAAATCTCCATATTAAAAACCATTCTTCCAAATAATACTTATCTCATCTTTCTGCAGTGGAATAGATGTTCTCATATAATCTTTCATGTACATGCAGAAAACAAAAATCTGCACATATATTAAGTCATTCTTCAAAAACCAATTAAATATTTAATCTTTCTACATGGGATGTATTCACATTACATATAATCAAATTCTCTTTCAAATATGTCTTTGTCATTATCTAAACATAAGTGAGATCATGCACATACAGGTTTTTGTGGTTAGTAAGCAATTAGTTAAGAGTTCGACAATGCTTCAAGAAGGAATTCACTTCATTGTATGCAGAAAACACAAATCTCCATATTACGCCATTCTTGGACAAGAAGGCAAGGAATGCAATCGAACAAAATTTAGAAACTTCCCTTTTTCTAATGTGGGATAGAGTCTGTTCTCAAATAATCAAAATTTAAAGGTCAAAATTAGGTCTACATCATGATCTAACCATAAATAAGATTGAATGTACCATTTCAGACACCGATAAGATTATATAGGAGTTCTATATGTTTCAAACTAATTGATCAAAGCATTGAAAACTTATATAGACACTAGTTGAGTAACCCTTCTGCAAATAGGAAAGGCTAAACTAAAATGTTGATCAAACAAAAATTTGAAAAAAGTAAAAAAAATAAGCATATTCAACAAAAATAAGCTTGAACTATAAAAGGCTCAACATAAAAACAAATTAAAACTCACTAATGTGCAATGTGCATACATTTAAGAATCATCATGAATAGATGCATCCTTCTCAGGTATGGATACATCCTCCACAATCCCAATCTCCCGCACTCTCTTCTCCACATTCTATTCAAGCACACTCTCAGGCATTCTCGTCTCCACGTTGGCCTATAACATATTTCAAATTTGTACATTTGAAAATTAAATTTAAATTATTTTAACACATTAAATTGTAGTTTTAAATTTTGAAACATGTAATACTTGTGATGTGACAACCTGAATATCAATAAACTATACCCACCATACCCTAAGATTCAATAAATTATATAGTGTTTAAGACATTTTCCTTTTAAATCAATAATTTAAATAACATTGCAATTTTCATATATAACTAAATTTGTTTTCAACATAAAATGATACATGTGAACTCCCACCCTCTTCAAACTCTCCCAATGAGAATTGGGACAAGCCTACCCAAGTAGTAGGAGATGGAATAGGGATCTGTGAACAACACAACTAAAAACTAAATCTACGATTCAATGTGTTCACATTAATACAAAAACATAAATTTCATGTTGTTGATTATTCAAAAGATTGGAGATTGGAAAACTAAAGTTCTCATATGTGGATATTATAAAACACATACCTGATTCAACCCATCTAATTTTAAACTCGTGGAATCAAGTCCCCTATTTACTGGAGATTCATTTAACATATGACCAAACTGCAATTAATGACGATAAAAACTCAATTATTTCTAAATATACAATGATATGTATCTAGATATAGAACTACAAGAAAACTATCCTCAAATGCATCAAAAATTTACTAACTGTAACTCATATCAATCTGATGTTCGGTTCATCATTCTGAATTAACACCTTCCAACATTTACGAAAAAAATTTGCATATTCCTTAAGATCTTATACTGACATGGTATCTATCTCCCCGTCTGTTTTGTAAAAACAATTGGCTCTAGAATTGACTTTTGCTCTCTGATGGTTCAAACCAACATCAACACCATAAAAAAATGATTCCAAATTTTCCTCGATTGCATTCCTATCCAACATCTGATGTAGCTCGCAACTCTGAATGTGAGACAAATTCTCGTATTGGATGAGATACTAAAGTTCGTGGAGGCCTCTGCAATGTTGCATTTCAATATGCTCATTTTCGATCATATGCTCATCATTTGTCAGCCCCATAATAATTGGATGGTAGGTTGGTATAATTAGCATGCATGTCCATGAAAAAATCTACGTAAAAGTGTCTATCAAATTAATGGGGAACCTCATCATTCCATGGAAACTTCTCATATGCTGCCAAAACTCTATTATAAATATGTCATGCTATGTTGGGGTGTTTAAAATATTGCACCTTCAACATCTTTCGCTTTTTCCCCTCTTTGATATTGAGCATAGAAATTGCATATTCTTTTGAAACTCTACTTTTTACTACTTCCCATTTATCAGGGCCCATCACCTCCGACTTTTATCTCCTTATCAAATCAATAAAACTATCAGTCATTGGCTCCATCTTTTGATATTCATCCATAAATTTCTACAATGAATACAAAATAATATCCAATCTTTTCTTACTCTCTTAGTGGAGATCCAAGCTCCTCAAATCATTTTCTAGCCTGTTTTTAACACATGAGCATCATTCAAGGGTCAGTGCTTCAGTAAACCCTTCCCAAGGAAACTCATCACCAACATCTAAAGGATAGGTGGGCCTAGGCGTGTAATATTATGTTTATGGATAATGCCCCATGAATCCACCTTCACCCTCTTCACCAACATTGGAATATTCATGATATCCACTCTCTCTTTCGTTATCTTCCCTCACATTAAACCCATCCTCTACACATACACATCTTAAATAAATTACAACATTTAACAAAAATATAATTTAACATAAAAATAAATAAAAATTAAAAACATATGTATACATATATAACATAAACATAAATACAAAAAAAAACACAAAATCAAAAAAAATTACCAAACATATTTTCTTGTCCTGATGTATTCTCTACATTCTTCGGTGTTCAAGTATTAATGTGCAACCTATCTAAGAAATATGCATCCATAGCACTATTTTGAGCACATTCTCAGGATCATATATTCACAGATTCATTTGATAATCTTCTCTTCTGACTATATTGTCGTTGGTCACTCAGAGTCTCAGTCAAAGAAGGGGTTCTTCATCTTCCTTCATTTGATAGCCTAGAGCGTTTGCGAGGAGTTTTTGGAGACTCTTGTCTCGACATCTCGTCTCGATATATATCCTTTGAAAATTCATGAATATGAAAGTTCATAAGTTATAGAAACATAAAATGGAAATATAATTTATAAAACAACTTGAAGGCATTTAAGCATTTATAACAACTTCAAAACATCAAAGACATATTTAAAAAACTAGAACAACTATATTTTTTACTATGATGCTATATATAATGAACATGAAAATATTTAAATATAAAAAAAAATGTATCATGTAGAAGATAATATCTATATCTGTGTAAATTGTAGAAAGTATTTTTTTAAATAATATATGTGTAACATGTTAAAATTTAAGGGAAAAAAATATAGCTAGCTAAACAAGAAATATTTATTTTAATTTATAAACATTAGCTACTTGTATGTTACAATCAGCATGACATTAAAACTTTTGATCCATAATCTGGTAGCCTAAAAACCATCACTGGAAAAACATTTATTTAGCTGAAACAAGAAACAATATTACATGATATTTTGTTGATATTCTCTTATATATATGCTTAGAAAAATATTTAAGGAATCATTGATCAAACCCTCGAGGAAGATCTCATCATGACACTTGGAACAAATTGCCAAGAAGAACTTTTAGGGTAAAATATCAAAAGACTAACCAACAACATACACAGGTGGCACCCGCAATAGGAGATCACATCAAAAACATACAAAGGGTGGGATTAGCAAGGATATGAGGAGGGAGACACCAGCAAAACAATGCAGAGGGAGACACCAGCAAGGAGAACCAAACACCCCAAACAACAACCAAGAAGAGACCTGTGGCAAGATGGAAAAGAACCTTAGGGGTCAGTGACAACAAGAGGTTGGAGAGGTAATCCCACGGTGGCTTAATACACGAAGAAGAACTATCCTAGAGGGGTTGCAACCACTCAATTAAATAATTTAATAATTTAAACAAACAATATTTTATAACATAAAATATTAATTGTTAAATCATAAAAATCAACAAGAAAAAAACAAGTCAAGGAGAGAGGATACAAAGTCAAGGTGGCTAAATTTATTTAGGAAGAAGTAAAGAACAAAACCAAAAACACACAAAACAATTAAGGGGGGCGTAACTCAAGCAAGGGGGGTTTCAAGACAGTCAACAAGGTAATTTATTTTTTAATGGCAGAATGTCCACATGATTCTCATGATATAAATTATAATCTTTTATCATCCCAACATATGAGGAAGATCAATGATATGACCATGTCCTTATTAACTGCTCCTAGGTCTCATGGACCATCCCAGGACAGAAGAGGGTCGCACATTATCTCAACTTGGTACTTAACCAAGAAACAAAATAAACCAAAAACCAAAAACCCACACAACAATTAACTATATGAGTGTTTTCTAGATTTTTCATAGACGAATACATAGAAAACTATAAGTAAGAGAATCATTTTGAAGTCATTCAAGTAATTAATAAAAGATCTTGCACATATTGCATTGTTTTCCACTATTTATCAAACTCGGTCGTTAGGTGAGTGATTGTGAGAATATGTATAACACTTAGAAATTATTAGAGGTTTGTCCATATTCAGGTCTATCCCTATACATGGATAGGGTCAAATCCAACCCTGTACATGGACAAGGTCGAATTCGACCCTGTCCCTGTACAGGGATAGGCCCAAATTCATCCTTGTCCATGTACATGGATAGGCTCGTTTTCGAGCATGTCCCTATACATGGATAGGGTCGAATTCAACCATGTCCACCTCCTAAAACACAAAACATGTAAATAAATGAAATTTTAATTAACTGGGGAATATTTTAAGAATTAGCCGAAACCTGAACATGAAAATATTTAAATATGAAAAAAATGTAACATGTAGAAGATAATCTATATCTATGTAAATTGTAGAAGGTAATTTTTAAGATAATCTATGTGTAACATGTTAAAATTTAAGGCAAAAAATATAGCTAGCTAAAACATAAATATTTATTTTAAAATTTATAAACATTAGCTACTTGTATGTTACAATCAGCAAGACATTAAAACTTATGATCCATAATCTGGTAGCATAAAAACAATAATTGACAGAACATTTACTTAGCTTAAATAAGAAATTAAGAGACTATGTCAGTTCCCAAATTTGAAACAAGTTGCACACTAAGAAGCATTTGAGTAATGCTAGAGAGGAAATTTGTTGTTTAATTGTGCTTGGGAACACTCTTTCAAAATACATGTTATTGGCACATGAGATAGAGGAATGTAGAAGGGAAATAAAAGTAGCTAAATACTGTTAAGGGGATATTGCCGCAAAGAGTGTTTCAAGAACATTTGTTTTTGAAGACTAAGATTTAGCCTCCACTTCACCAAGACATCTTCCTTGGGAAAGATTTTTTAAACACAGTCCATTATTTCCAATTGTTGTTAATTGTTACTATGAACCCTTATTGGTTGGCCAATGGTTAATGATACATTTATGAAATTGCATGTTTTAGTCTGTTTTGAAACTATTAGAAGTTCCAAACATTGAATGATTTTTCTTTTAATCATGATTTACTTGGCCAAGCTCTCTTATCAGTTTTTTACTAGAGTGGTTTGGAAATATTTTTGTCACCCCAAAGGTTTCACCTCAAATTATCCAAATTGAAGGCTTTTCCCTGTACATAATTATCCAAATTTGGGCATTTCCATGTATAGGGACAGGCCCAAATTCGGGCTTGTCCCTGTACACGAACATGGTCGAATTCGAGCATGTCCCTGTACAGGGATAAGGCTGAATTTGGAATTGTCCCTATACAGGGACACACCTAATTAATATAATTCCATTTTAAATTTTTTGTTTTCAATTTATAATGAATATTCAAAAATAAAATTATCTTGTAATACCTTCGCTTCTTTACTAGTTTCATTACCTTTAATAATACATCGTTATTGAACAACCTTTCCCATTGATTAAGCAACATAACTAGAATCAATCCCATTAATTGAATAAGGTTTATATAATAGTCATAACAGGTAAACACAACTTGAACTTGTATCAATCTCCATAAGAGCTTATCATTGTCGTATCTTAGTATTATATATCATGCATATTGAATTCGAATACAACAACCTAAACACAATAAAGCTAATACACTTCTTAAGCTGGAGTTAACACATGTATGATGATTAGGAAATAACAGTACATTGAGTAGTGATTATAAAGTGTTCCTTATTGATATTCAATCAGGATTACTGGTCTCATCTTCGTATAGGGAAATGGTTTTCACTATCACAGTTGTTATAGAAACATTTTCCTCGCCTTATGCAATCTTGCCCAGAAGGCCTTTTTCCATTTCCCCATGCAGACTTATCATCCCTGTTTGTAAGATCCAGAGCTAAAAACAAATAATTTGTCCACATGTACACATCTTTCACACTATACAACATGCGTCTATGCAGGCTTCTCTACTACAACCCATGTACATCGGTATTTGTGCCATAAAATGAAAATTAATGTTGGGTTTCCATGTCACGACAGGATATCTATGATCCTTGGCCTTCCATATACTAGAAAATTTCCAACTCAGCCCTTCGGTTCCATTTTGAAGGCTATAAATGGGCCAATTCTGAGCTATGGAAAAGGAGAAATAATTCAACTTTGAGAGAAAAGTTACTCAGGAGGAATTGTTTACTTCATATTGAGTCTACATCCCTTTGTCCTTTAAGTCTGAACACAGTGTTCAACCCCCAAGTTATTCCCTTATTGATTGAGAACCTCATTGTTTCTCTCTTATGAGCTTGACTTTGGTGGAGGATTGAAGTGGTGGAGGCCCAAATGGAAGGAACTTAGTTTCTCAGTTACGAACCGTGCTGACACAGAAGTCTATAACATTTTCACTTATGTTGATCATATACTAATAGAAATACTCTTTTCTCATCCAATTGATATCTTGCAAATATATTGAATTATTATTCCATGGGTGTATTTGTCTTGTTTATGAATGGATTATGTTATTGAATGTACTAAAATTATATAATATCACCATATGATTTCTTTGCTTGGTTGTTGAGGACTAGTTGCAAGTATATTTCTTTGGGTCAAGTGATCAATGATGGACTTCATCAAACGTTTGGACGAGGTAGGCCTTTTATCTTGTCTTGCTAGCATATTTGTTTTCATAGCATACTTAAGAAGAGAGTTGATTTCTGTAGTCATTTCCGTCTGTTGTGGTTTACCCTAGCCATAGAGAGATTTTCCTCATAACAACACTCTTTGAAACATATAAGGTATGATTACATAATAAATCACACTCTCTATGAAACGTATAAGGTATTATTACAAGCATATTGTACATGGAATTACTCTTGTAATGGGAATTCATCCCTTTCCATGTACATGGATAGGCCCGAAATTTTTCCTGTCCCTGTACAGAGACAAGCCCAAATTCGGCCATGTCCATGTATAGGGACAAGCTCAAATTTGGCCCTGTCAACCTCCTAAAACACAAATGGTAAATAACTAAAATATTATTTAAATGGGAAAGGGATATATTTACCTGGAACAACGAAAAATGAAATTGGGCATGTCCCTATACATGGACAGGGTTGAATTCAGCCCTGTCCCTTTACAAGGACATGTCTGAATTTGTGCTCATCCGTGTATATGGATAGGGTCAATTTTGGCCCTGTCAACCTCCTAAAACACAAATTGTAAATAACTTAAAAATTATTTAACTGGGAAAGTGATATATTTACTTGGACCAGTGACAACGAGTAGCAACAAGCTACAACAACCAATAACAACGACCTCTGGCGCCAACCACCGGTAGCAACCGCCCACAACAACCACCAGCAACAACAACTGTTGGCACCAACCTCTAGCACTAACCACCAACTGCAATGTCCTCCAGCACCAACCAAAAACTAAAACTAATATATATCAACCATCATTCAAACAGTTCGAGAAAAAGTGAATGTGGCGATGTACGGGTGATATATAAAAAAAAAAAAATCAACTGAAAGAGTTTTTCAGACGAAACATCTTTTCATCCAAAATATTCTTTCAAACGAAACAATGTTCGGCCAAAAAATGTTACCGAAAAAAAAATATGTCTGGAAGTATGGTACACGGCATTCGAGGCCATTGTCATGGTACCGTTGATTTGACGTCTAAAGGTTCAGCCGAAAATTTTTCGGTCAAAAAGATGTGTCTTTTAGCCAAAATAATTATTAGTTCGGCCGAAAAAATGTCAGTAGGAATTTTGGAGACCCAATTCTCACAAAAGTGTTATCCAACTTCATGATTTCACCCATATCCTTGATGTTTAAACAAAGGGAGGAAGCAAATCCCTATTTGGGAAGTAGAAGCCTACAAGAGAAGGGCATGGATCCCTACCCTATATGAGGATGATGAAGCCATACAATATGCTCAGGATAATTTTATGTATCTGCAACAATAGTGGATTTATGATCCACCCATGATCAACCAAACCAGTTTGTATGGCTGGAAAAAAATGAGATCAATGCTACACATCCAAGAGTATGTTCGATACCTAAGGTCAATTTTGATGATAAAAGTGCATATGAACTATTCAAAACTACAAATTCCTCCAATGTTCATGGAATGGATTAATCAATACTGTGATTAGACTAACCAAATTTTATATATAAAAAATAATTCCATTGTGCATGAGAAATGCAGTGAGAGTAGTTCAATAAATATTGCACACTAACACTATTGGAATAATATCAAGATATAATGACATTTGGCATTCACTTCCAAATTTGTAGAAATTATATCTTTGAAAACTTGAAGAACTAGGAAGAGGCGTTGATTCTTGGACAAAACAATTTGTCATTGTGGTTTGTCTTCAATAGACGTTGTGAATCTATTTGCAAGACAATATCTTATGTAGAAATCAGATAAGTGAATCATGAGTCAGTCATGTAACAAATATGTCTAAAACCACGTCAAACGACACTGCATTTCAATAGAATTGATTGTCCCACAATGGATATTTACTAGCGGATGTATAGACAACTATAATATCACATGGTAGTTATAGAGAATGAGATATTTTTATATCAAATTGTACAAAATGGCAGTGCAAATAACATACTTTGGTACTTTCACAGTCTAGATCCACAAGTCTCTCAAGGCTAAAAACTATATTAAATGTGAGGGGCACCAAGAACAACAGAAGAGGGAGGCTTGGGAAACCCTAAATATGGGTTATGATTTAAAGATAAGGTAAGTTAAGGTTGTATGCTACATGACATAAGAGGAACCTGCAAACAAGAGTAATTTCCTCCTATTGGTTTGTGATATTGAGAATTGGTTATTGATTGTTGTTATGACATGAAATTGTCAAGGTTCGTATGTGTTTGTTGTTAATACCTAAGTCTGTACCCTTGCCTCATTTCTCTCTCTCTTCCACACCACCAATTCCTAGAATCTTTCCCTCTGACTAATAAAGTCATTTCCCCCCTTTATTGACGACCTGGTTTCCCTTGGTGTCTTTCCTGACCAAGTCCCGGCTCAAAGATTTTTTGTTTTTCTCAAAGAAGGACAAGCACTCATCATCGATTTGTCTCAAATTACTGGTCATTATGTTTCCTGAGCCCACAACAAGTCATCCAAGTCCTTGTTTACATAGGAAGCAACCATGAGAACAAAGCGCAACACTCAAAGCAGTCTATTGAGGTCTTGATACAAGCAAATAGGCAGGTTCAGTTTTCAATGGCGGATATCCTCTGTGAAGTTCAGATTAGCGGCCCTCAAGCATTCTGAATTACATATTTGTGCAAGGTTTAGTGCTAGACAAAAGCCCCAGAATTAAAAATCAAGCATCGTGTGTCCTTCTCCAATAGATGGGAATGATTTACATCGGAGTTTGGGTTTCAGGAGTTTTGGCACTTATCCTCTCGATTTTCTTCGAAATGCTTTTCCCAGAGTGCACAGATCTCTGTCATGCGTCTATGCCATCAATGACTAAGGTTTCTGCTTCGTATCTATTTGGCGCTTCGGAAAACTCTCAGTCAACAGCTCCTCTGTCCCCTCGCTCCTAAGTACGCGAATCTCTGTCGCATGTTCGTCTCCAATGGATGGTCATGATTTGCTTCGCCATTTCAGGTTTCGAGAGTTTTGGCTCCTCTCTTTTTGGTTTCCTCCGGAACACATTCCAACGGAGTGCATGGATCTCTATAGCGTGTCCTCCCAGATCTAGCAGCTCAGATCTGCTTTGGACTCCAGAGCTTCGGCATTCTTGCTCCCTCCTTGTTTAAAAATTCTCGAAGTGTTTATGTTGCAAAGTTTCAGTTCTTTTTCCACCTGTCCATATGCTCCAGACAACTATCATTCAACGACTCCTCTGTCCCCTTTCTCCTGAGTATGCGGATCTCAGTCACATGTTTGTCTCCAATCGGTCATGATTTGCTTCGCCATTTCAGGTTTCAGGAGTTTTGGCTCCTCTCATTTTGGTTTCCTCGAGAACACATTCCAACGGAGTGCATGGATCTCTATCGTGTGTCCTCCCAAATCTAGCGGCTCAGATCTGCTCCGAACTTCAGAGCTTCGACGTTCTCACTCCCTTCTTGTTTGAAAATTTCCGAAGTGTTTATGTTGCAGATTTTTAGTTCTTTCGCCACCTATCCATATGGCGCTGACACGTGGCACTCAGTCCAGGGACCTTTGGGCATATCATCCACTTGTTTCCAAGTGATGTATGTCACCCTTCTTTCCATGACACATCGTCATAGTGATGTCAGGTCACCATGTTAGCTTCAGGAAGTCGTTCTCTGGGAAATATTCTTGTTCAGCATCAAATCTCCCTAGCACGAAAATTGGCGCCTCCCCCAAGCATAGTTAAAGAGTTTCTAAAGTTGAAGGGCAGGTAAATATTTAGCGGTGGCACTAAAATAGCGGGATTGCATAGATCTCAAATCATAACCAGACAAATGGTTGCACTCTATTTCAGGGATGCAACATGCTCGTACATTAAAATCTTTGAGCGGGCCAAAATATAAACCACAGTTTTGGGGGAGAGTGACGTGGAGGAAGGTGGTTCATCTCGGGCTCAAAATCAGTATGGTTCCAAAAAAAAATCGACAACTTCGAATTCGCATGCTTATTCAACGTCATACCCAATCGCAACAAGTGGTCACCTCCTAGTTATCAAGACTTGTATCGATCATGAGGAGATATCAGTTAATGGACGCAGGCTGGTAGTTTAAACCTTGGTTCACTCCATAAATAGAAGGCATGGAATCCCTGGAAGAGGAGATAGAATTGCCAGCCTAAGGAAGATACAGACATAGTCTGAAAGAGAAGGTACACAGGTGGAAATATTTAGACGGGGTGGCTAGATCAAATCAGACTTCTAGCAATTGAGGACTGATCTGAGTATAAGTAGATCAATGTAAGATTTTTTTATGGTTGTCGAATGGTTGAGAAGAGCTCCCTATTTTGTAATATTTTGATACCAGAATTTTTCTTTGGTTATCTATAAGACTTGATACTTTCACATTAACAGAAGTCATCTTCTTTCATCTTCTTATGTAAACTATGTTGAAACACTCGAGCATGGAGGATCCAGACGAGGGTTTTAGTTGTATTGTAATTTAGGTTTGATTATAATGTTGTTGTGACCTGTTCCAGTACTTTCATTTCATTATCTTATTTCCCCTTATGCTGAAATGCTCATGCATGGAGGATCCATACGAGTTTTTGTAGTCACATGATAATGGAGGTTTGATTATTATGTTGATGTGACATATTTTGGTGTCTGAAAATTGAGTTCAAGAGTGCTCTTGGGCCTAATTTTTTCTTCACCAAGTTGCTTGAAGTTCAGATTCTCATGGAATACTTGTCCACCTTTCTCACTAAGTCTGGTTCTTGTGTTAAAACGTTCTTATACTGAGCTATGTCCATTTGACCTCCATTCATAAAACCTACCTCCACAAAACATTCTAATGGGTATTGGGATTATCCTATTGCAATATGAGGGTGAATCTGAGTGCTAACATTCCTGGCATCGTTGTGGGGGAACAAATTGAAGACATTTCCCTTGGATTGAACGACAAAGAAATTTTGATTCTGAAGGTGCATAAAAAATCAGATACCTTGAAGATTGCAGCTTGCACCTGGTGACTCCATTATTTCAGTTGTGGCTCCCAAAAGCAAACACACAAGGTCTACTTCACAGTTGCCTTTAGAAACACCTGAAGCTGATCCAAAAAATATTATCAAAAACAGAAAGACCTCTCAAGAAGGACTTTCAGCTGTTGTACTAGTTGATTCTGGTAATTTACAAACTTCTTCTTTTAAAGCTCCAGTATCTGCATCAAATTCTCCTTTCCCACCATCTGTTGGAGTTTCCAGAAGTTTAAATTTTGGAAGTTTCCCTGTTGAATTCTCCCCTTCTATGTCTCATTTGGAAGAAAGTTTTGACACCACTGTTTCCCCTAATATTGTAAAGTGGTTTAGACTGAGAAGCTTAGAATATTGTCCCACTTTGGGTTTTCCTAATCCTCCTCATGTCAAAGTTTTCATAGCTAAATAGGCGGGAAATTCTCTTCCCTTGAACCCTATACCATTCTCCTCCATCACTCAATCGTTTCCCCTTTCCCCTAGAAATACAGTTGTAGTCGCACTTTTCCAAACTCCATCTCCCCTTGTTCTCCTACAGTTTGCATACCAATGGAAGTTGTTAACCTCCTAGAAACAGGATGGATGCCATAGTGGTTGCTAGGTATTCCCCTCTTATTTTACCTCAGCCTATGAACTCCCTCCAAGTTGGATACTACCTCAAGTACATGCCCAAGTTCACGGGGGAGGAAGACATAACTGCAGAAGAACACCTTTCATCTTTTTACAGTTATACAAATAATATTAATATTGAAAATGAAGATGTCTGGATGAGATTTTTGTACATAGCCTTGATGGTGAGGCTATAAAATGCCTTAGGGGCTTGAATACTGGATCTATTGATGGGATTGAAGCTCTGGATGATTCATTCTTAGACATTGGTGGGATAAAAAGATTTTCTTTATTATGTTACAAAGTTTGGGTCACTTAGGAGGAAAGAGGGGGAATCTGTTTCAGACTTCTCAAAGAGATTTAATAAGATGTACAATAATATTCCCACTAAAATAAAGCCTACAGAAATCTCTGCCAAGATTACTTATGCTAGTGCTTTTGACCCTAAGTTTTTCATCCTATTAAGAGAAAGAAGAGCTACCTCCTTGGCTCATATGCAAGATGTAGCCCTTGAAGTAGAGTCTAATATATTGGCAATTGAAAAAATTAGGAGAAAGGTTGATATAGATAGAAGAAAAGGTAGGTCTGAACCTTCAACTTCCGGTTCCTCTATTGCCCACCCTCAAATGGATGAATTGACAAAAATGGTAAAATCACTTTCTGTAGAAATGTTGAAATTAAAATTTGAGGCGAAACAGGGCCATAGGAACACCTAGAATACTGATAACAGGGGTAATTTCAGAAGAATAAATAATGCCCCGCAGATCATCCAGAGAGATCATATAAGTAGGGATAGGTATGATCAAAAAATCCAAGCCCCTTTACAAAATAACTTGGTTGTTGATGAAGAAGGAGAGGAAGAATAAACTGACCCTAAAATCCATTGTCTTGGTGATACCTCTTCATCCCCTCATTTAACCCAAGATGCATATGAAGAGTCTCTCATGGATAGCCAACTAAATGAGTTGACAAAAGGGGAAAGGACCAATGGTAGTCCAAATAGATACAACCTTAGGTCCAAGAAGAAGGAGGGAAAGACTGACATTCCTGATCAGCCAACCAGAACAGAGAATCTTGCTAAGAGTGTGACAACCAACAACAAAGAAAATGAGGCACAAAACCCCTAGGAAGTGGTTAAGATCCTTATCCCAGAAGTGAAGGAGATTTTGAATCCTCCCTCCTCCTTTAGCTTTGAGAATCAGATTCAAAAGATTAAAATTCCTGTACCTTTCTTGGAGCTGGTTAAAAATGAGAATTTTAAAAGGTACCTCTCCAAAGTACTGCAGCCTGAACCTTCATCTTATTGCACAGATTCAGTCAACCTCCAAGATGAAAATCCTTTTTTCATATTGGGACCTTTGATAGAAGATAGGGATGACTCCTCCCTTCCTTTGTATACATAATTGAACATTCATGATAAAGTGTTGCACAACTGTTTAATGGATTCAGGGGCATCTCACAATCTCATGTGCAAGACTTTCATGGATGAGCTTGGGTTGAAGGTTACAAAAAAATTACCATGACCAGTACTCATTTGATTCCAGGAAGGTGAAGTGCTTCGAGGTTATTAAAGACCTAGATGTTTCCTTGTTCCAATTGCCAATGAAAAGTTTGGTCATGGATATTGTGGTGGTTGATGTCCCCCCTAATTTTGGGATGCTCTTGTCTACATATTGGATCAAAAGACTAGGGGGAATGTTGCAAATGGATATTTCATATGCCACTATTCCTGTGTTTGGGGGAGAACATAGAAGGATTTATAGGGAATAACAACTCGCTTACATTATCAGTGATGAAGAAAATCCGACCAACCACCCCATTTTTGTGATAGATATTGATTTAGGAACTAGTATGTTATAGCTCACTAATGCTCCTCGAATACCTATTGAAATCAGAAAGCATTATGTCACCTCTTATGAAGACCCTACTCCCAATACCTCTATTTGGAAAATGATTTTTGATGAAGCCTCTTCTAGGGAAAGTGTTGGTGCTGGAGTGGTTTTTATTTCCCCTACCCAAGAGACCATATCTTTGTCTTACAAAATGGAATTTGAAAAAACAAACAATGTGGCATAATATGAGGCTCTTGTTTTGGGTTTGAGAGTTTCTAAAGACTATATATTGAGGAGCTAGCAATGTTTGGAGATTTTGAGTTGATTGTTCATCAAGTCAGAAATATGTATCAATCTAAGCACCCCAGGTTAAGGGCCTACATAAATGAAGTCTGGGATATGGTCTATATTTTCTTCTTGGCCTTTAATATCTCATTTGTTCCAAGAGAGGAGAACACTATGGAAGATTCATTGGCTGTCTCAACAAGTAATTTCAGGGTCCCTTTGCCCCCAAAGATCAAGTATGAGGTGGAGGTAAAATACAAACCCTATATTCCTAACAATGTCCAGCATTGGAAGGTTTTTGAGGATGATCTTGAGATAAAAATATTTCTTGAAACTATGGATGAATTTTTTTATTTTCATATTGATCAGGATCGGAATTCTAAAGAAATCCCCCATGCTGATATTTTTTTGAATAAAATTGTTGACCATCATATTGTTCAGTTACCCAGTGACCATATTCCAAAGGGACTTGTCCCCTTGGAGAATTCGTTTGACATGAATGATGTTGTTGTAAAGGTTATAGGTTCAATTGAAAATGTTGATGTGACCGAATGAAATTTAGGAATAGAGGAAAATCCAAAATAGGTCAAATTATCTAGCAGCTTGTCGAAGGAATAAAGGGTCGAGTATGTCAAGCTTTTGAAAGAGTTTGCAGATGTGTTTTCCTACAAATACGAAGATCTAGGGAAATATGACATAAACATTATTGAGCATAAAATCCATTTAAAAGAATAGGAAAAACCTTTCAGGAAGAAACTCAAACAGATGAATCCCATGTTGATGCCTATTATGGAAAAGGAAGTGAAGAAGTTGTTGGATGCCCAGATCATCATTCCTTTGAGATATTCAGAATGGGTGGCTAACTTGGTGCATGTGAGGAAGAAATATGTGGAAATCACACTCTGTGTAGACTTCAGAAATTTGAAAAGGAGCTCCAAAAAGGATAATTACCCCTTGCCAAAGATGGAGCACATTTTGCAGAGAGTGATTGGTTCATCTAGGATGTCCTTGATAAATGGATTTTCTAGCTACAATCAGATCTCTGTACTTCCTAAAGATATATAAAAGACATCCTTCACTACTCCTTGGGGCACATTCATGTGTTAAAATGCCCTTTGGATTGATGAATGAAGGAGAAACCTTCCAGCGAGCAATGGACATTGCCTTTATTGGGGAGAAAGACAAATGTGTAGTCATCTAGCTGGATGAAATTACAGTATTCTCAAGGTCTAATAAAGAGCATTTTCATCATCTGAAGAAAGTCTTCTTGAAGTGCAAAAGGTTTGGTCTCTCCCCAAATCCTAATAAATCTTTTTTTACTATGAAGGAGGGTAAATTATTGGGTAATATTGTGTCAGCGGAAAGGGGTAAGAATTGATCCAAGAAGAGTAGAGGCCATCCAGGCCTTATCTTTTCCCAGATCTAAAAAAGAGGTCCAATCTTTCTTGGGTAAAATAAATTTTTTGAAAAGATTCATTTCTAATTTTGTTGAGTTGGTTAAGAGAATTATAGCCATGCTTAGAAAGGGGAACGAGGTGAAATGGACAGTTGAGTATAGAGATTCTTTTGACCAAATCAAAAGGGATTTTATTGAAGCACCTATGCTCATCATCCCTGACTATTCTAAGGATTTTATAATATTTTCTTTTTCCTCATTTGACACATTGGCTGATGTTTTTCTATAGAAAAATACAGAGGAGTTAGAGCATCCTATTTCCTTTTTCTGTAGAGCATTGAGGGATGTAAAAATGAGATATGATATCATGGAGAAGTGGGCATATGCTTTGGTCAAATCCCTCAAGGATTTTAGAATATATGTTTTGCATTCAAAAATCATTGTATATGTCCCTTCGGCCTTAGTAAAAGAGATATTGATCCATCCTGGCATAGATGGGAAGAGAAGTAAATGGATTGCCAAAATTATGGAGTTCAATCTGGAAATAAAGTCCACTAAGTTGGTAAAAGGCTAGGGTTTAGCCAGTGTGCTAGCTGAATCAAATTGTAGGGATTTGGGGGTTAATTTCATGATCATAAACTCAGAAAATCAGCAAGTTGATATTGCTAATAAAGAATCTCATGCCAACCCCAACTTGGCAAGATGCAGCTGGTATAAAGAAATCATATATTTTCTACAGAAGTTGTGACCTCCTGATGATTTGGATAAGAACAAGGTGAGAGATTTGAAACTAAAAGAAATCAAATATTGTCTCATTGATCAGGTTTTTTATTGGAAATATCCTCTAGGAGTTCTGTTGAGATGTATAGACCCATAGGAGGCCCAAAAGGCTATGATTGATTTTCATGGCAACTCATGTGGGGGGCATCATTTATGGAGGACCTGTTAGCAACAATTCTTGTCTTATACGTAAGAGTATCCAAGTCTACAGGCTACACGACAAGCGCCCAAGCGTAGCACAGAAAAATCATGTTTCTGGTTACCAATCAAGTGAGCGGGCGAAGTTATGTTGTCAACGCCCAAGATCCATCTATAGAGAAGATCGAAAATCAGCGGGTAATCGCAGTTAGCAGAGTTGCGCCAAGATTAGCGCAATGGATAGCTCTTATATATCACCAAAAAGATCTCAGCCGTCCATCCCAGAGGAGTACATGGCACACGATCGAGCTATATCGCCACTTCGCCCTTCATGACTTTGAAGAATGAGGACCAGCCGCGAGACGCGAAGTGCCGAAGGCGTCCAGGACCCGGGCCCACAATCTTGTCAAGATGATCAAAACCTTCCTTCAGAGAGGGACACATGGTGCGCGATTAGGCTCTATCGCCTCCTCACCTTTCGTAACTTTGAAGAATGAGGACCAGCCTCCTCCCAGCTGTGAGACGCGAAGTGCCGAAGCCGTCCAGGACCCGGGCCCACAGTCTTGTCGAGATGATCAGGATTGTCTATCAGAGAGGGATACGTGGTGCATTATTAGGCTCTATCGCCTCCTCGCCTTTCGTAACTTTGAATAACGAGGACCAGCCTCCTCCCAGCCCCGAGACGCGAAGTGTCGAAGGCGTCCAGGACCCGGGCCCACAGTCTTGCCGAGATGATCAGGACCATCCATCAGAGAGGGACACGTGGTGCGCAATTAGGCTCTATCACCTCCTCGCCTTTCATAACTTTGAAGCACCAGGAGCAGCCTCCTCATAGCTGCGAGATGTGAAGCGCCGAAAGTATTCAGGACTCGAGCCCATAGTCTCACCGAAAGTGATCTCAGCCATCCATACCACACAGAAACATGGTGCGTTCTTAGGCTCTATCACCTCTTCACGCATCGCGACTTTGAAGAGTAAGGACTAGCTCCTTCCCATCCACGAGACGCGAAGTGTCGAAGCTCCTGAGCATATCGTCTCGGCCACTCCCTGAGGAAGCAGTTAATGAAAATCGAGCAGGTAGATGAAACCTCAGCTCGAGCCATAAATGGAAGGTATGGGAGGCCTGGAGAAATCATCCCATGGTACCCTTGCGTGCAGCTCCCCCTGCAAGAGCCATGCTAAGTTAAGGTGGCGTCTCACAAATAATTTCATCCAGGTTTGACTGAAGAGACGACATGCCTTGGAGGTCCGAGCACGCCTCTGTTGGGCGAATTTTTCTAAGTATATGTACTCCGTTTTTCTATTTTTGTAAGGGGGATGGTTGATCTTAGCTCCCTACTACAAAGTTTCTGAGGAATCTTTGGTTATGTATTTTGATTTGAAACTGTCAAATTAATGGAATTCAGCTTCTCTTTCCTTTTTATTTTGTTTGTTAGTTGTTTAAAACACTCGGAATTGGAGGATCCAGTCGAGGATTGCATATTGTAGGATGATGTATGGTTGGTCACTGCAATCTCTGCACCAATCTTAAGTAGTCTCCCACGTTGTCTTTTTCAGCTTGCACTGAATGATTCGGAATTGGAGGATCCAGTCGAATGGTTGTGGCTGCATAGTATGATAGGTTTGGTCAGTGTGCAGTTATCACTGTGTCATTTAGGCACATTTCAGTGTTTCATTTTTCTTTCCTGAGTTGCTGGAAGGCCTAATGCCTAGAGCAGTCTCCTCCCTTTTCTTCCTAGTCTTCCCTCTAATATCACTTTAACTCAAATTCCTGACTGAAGTTAGTTCTGGCCCTCACTTCCCTGTGCATTTCTGGCCTAGTTTTCTGAGTTAAATGATTATGTCCTAAGTTTACTCCCATCCGATCACCCCTTTAAACAAATTCGTGACAATAAACCAATGGGTGTCAGGCTCTTCTCCTGCTGCAATCCAGGAGTGACTTCCAAATCCAACATTTCTGGCGTCGCTTCCGAGGATGAAGTTGAAGATTTTCCCTGGGTAGAACGACATTGAGCCTCTGATTCTGAAGGTGCATCAGACATCATATCCCTTCAATATTGCTACTGTGCACCTGGTGACTCCACTGTGGTGACTCCAAGGTCTCCACATCATTGTTTCAGTTGTGGCTACTGTTAGCACACCTGAAAGTTGATTCAGAGGAGCTCTCTTGAGAAAGTTTCAGAAGCTACTTTCTCAGCCTGAGAAGTTTCCTGGGGTAACGACAACAGTAAGATCTGGCCTTTGATGGTGAACAAGGACCAGGCATATTCAAAGTTGTGCATCTTTCACCTGGTGACTCCATGATTCAAGGATCGATTGGCGACTCCACTGGTTCAATATGGAGAAAATTTTAGCTCAGAGGTTTTCTTTCTGTGACTTTTCCCAAATAGTTGGTTTTCCTAATGCACTGCCTGATAGATACCAATGGGAAATTTCCCTCCCTATGTTTTACGCAAAAAATCCGGAGGAACCAGCTAAGCACTTACTGGACTTCCATGAATTTATTCATCGACTCAATATCATGCATGAGGATGTCCGGATTAATCTCTTTGGGTATTCATTGAAGGGAGTTGCTCTTGAATGGTGTCGGTCTCTTCCCGCTGCAAGCATCCGTTCTTTGATAGGTTTTCATACAACTTTCAATTCATTTTTTAAAGACTATTTTCAAGTTGATTGTTTGTATGAGAACTGTTGTGAGGAGTTTTCTTTGCTTCATGAAGCCTTTGCTGGCCCTGAATACCATGTCCATGATAAAGCTTTTACTGTGGAGGAAATCATTTGCCATGAAAAAATAGAGGTGTTGAATGATATTAATTGTGTTAGCCCTAGAACGGAAGCATCTAACGTCATATTAGATGCATCTGTTCTTTTAGATGTTCATAACGATCAACATGCCTCTTATGGAAATTATGAGTTTATAAAGCAGATGTGGTCCATGGTAAAAGGCTCACTTGGATATCGGGATGAAGCAGATGTTCCTAGCAGCCCTACTTATGATGACAAAAACCTTCTCATTTTTAAAGAGGGGTTATTTGTGGAAGAGGATTCTTCTCTTTTCCTCCAGGGGGTTTCTCATGATATATTTTTACCTGGGATTAAAGAGAAAAACATTATGTATGAGCAACTAGAAGCAGCAGGTCCCACTGTCCCTGAAACATATATTTTTGACGGGACCACCATTCTAGAGGAAGATCATAGGGATAAGGGTCAACCCTTTTTTGATGAATATTATAGTGATGATGAGCAACAAGCTTATCCTACATTTGATCACTATAAATACACTGACCAACATGACAGTGAGCAGAGCCATCCCTTGGTTCCCATTTATGATGAATACGAATATGATACGGGGGGAAGCCAGGAAGAAGAGGAAAAGGAACCAGAAGAGCAGTTGAGCACATATTTCATTCCAGAGCCAGTTAGTGAGCATCCACCACCTGAGAACTATTAGCCTACGTTAGTTGTCCACCCACTGGTACTTACCAAGGATATTCAGCCACACGTGAACAATTGTGTAGTAGAGGAGGCTGCCTGTCACCAATTTATTGGAGCTTGCCACTGGTCCTATGAGCCCGTGAAGGAATACATGGAGTTGTATTTCCTTCACAATTTGGAGCCGCCCTTTCTCGTCTTGACTTCAGTCTATAAGAAGGAGTTGAAGAGTGTAACCGTTCTGCTGTAACGGTTACACCACCTGTTTGTAATCATCGACAAAAGGAAGGAGCTTTTGTTTAGGAAGTTGCTTGAATGGCTATGGTGGAAGTTTTCTTTCACCTAGCCCCATGTAAAAGATTTTATTAGTTTAGGATTGTACATAAATAATATCTTTTAGCATACATGTTTATCTTGTTTTGTTTTAACTTTTCGGCCTGTATTTCCAGCAAGGTGTTTTGAGCTTCACTCCATAGCCCAACAGCCAAGCACTAGAACTGCAAAATGAGTTCTTAGAGCATCACAGGGATGACTCTATCCCCCATGGAGCCTAATGTTAGCAACAATTCTTGTCTTGGGCATAAGAGTATCCAGGTCTGCAGGCTACACAACAAGTGCCCAAGCATAGCACATAAAAATCTCGTTTCTGGTTACCAGTCAAGTGAGTGGGCGAAGTTATGTTGTCAATGGCCAAGATCCATCTATAGAGCAGATCGACGATCGGCGGGTAATCGCGGTTAGCAGAGTTTCACCAAGATTATCGCAATGGATAGCGCTTATATATCACCAAAAAGATCTCATTCATCCATCCTAAAGGAGTACATGGCACACGATAGAGCTATATCACCACTTCGCCCTTCGTGACTTTGAAGAACGAGGACCAGCCTCCTCCCAGCCATGAGACGTGAAGTGTCGAAGGCGTCCAGGACCCGGGCCCACAATCCTGTCGAGATGATAAGGATCGTCCATCAGAGAGGGACACGTGGTGCGTGATTAGGCTCTATCACCTCCTCACCTTTCGTAACTTTGAAGAACGAGGACCAGCCTCCTCCTAGCCGCGAGACGCGAAGTGCCGAAGGCGTCCAGGACTCGGGCCCACAGTCTTGCCGAGATGATCAGGACCATCCATCATAGAGGGACACGTGGTGCGCGATTAGGCTCTATCGCCTCCTCGCCTTTCGTAACTTTAAAGAACGAGGACCAGCCTCCTCCCAGCCGCGAGACATGAAGTGTCGAAGGCGTCCAGGACCCGGGCCCACAGTCTTTCCAAGATGATCAGGACCGTCCTTTAGAGAGGGACACGTGGTGCATGATTAGGCTCTATCGCCTCCTCTCCTTTACTAACTTCGAAGCACCAGGAGTAGCCTCCTCACAGCTACGAGATGCGAAGCGCCGAAAGCATTCAGGACTCAGGCCCACAGTATCGCTGAAAGTGATCTCAGTCGTCCATCCTACACGGACACATGGTGTGCGATTAGGCTCTATCGCCTCTTCGCGCATCACGACTTTGAAGAGTAAGGACTAGCTCCTTCCCATCCACGAGATGTGAAGTGCCAAAGCTCTTGAGCATATCATCTCGGCCACTCCTTGAGGAAGAAATTAATGAAAATTGAGCAGGTAGATGAAACCTCAGCTCGAGCCATAAATGGAAGGTATGGGAGGCCTGGAGCAATAAGCCCGTGGTACCCTTGCGTGTAGATCCCCCTTGCAAGAGCCATGTTGAGTTAAGGTGGCATCTGACAAAGAATTTCGTCCAGGTTTGACTTAAGAGACACCATGCCTTGGAGGTCCGAGCACGCCTCTGTTGGGCAAATTTTTCTGAGTATATGTTTTTCTATTTTTTTAAGGGCGATGGTTGATCTTAGCTCCTGACTGTAAAGTTTTTGAGGAAGCTCTGGTTATGTATTTTGATTTGAGACTATCAAATTAATGGAAGTCAACTTCTCTTTCCTTTTTATTTTGTTTTTTAGTTGTTTAAAACACTCGGAATTGGAGGATCCAGTCGAGGGTTTCATATTTTAGGATGATGTATGGTTGGTCACTGTAATCTTTGCACCAGTCTTAAGCAGTCTCCCACGTTGCCTTTTTCATCTTCCACTGAATGATTCGAAATTGGAGGATCCAATCGAATGGTTGTGGCTACATAGTATGATAGGTTTGGTCAGTGTGCAATTATCACTGTGTCGTTTAGGCACATTTCATTGTTTCGTTTTTCTTTCTCGAGTTGCTGGAAGGCCTGATGCCCAGAGCAATCTCCTCCCTTTTCTCCCTAGTCATCCCTCTAATCTCTCTTTAACTCAAATTCCTAACTGAAGTTAGTTCTATCCCTCACTTCCCTGTGCATTTCTAGCCTAGTTTTCTAAGTTAAATGATTATGTCCTGAGTTTACTCCCATCCGATCACCCCTTTAAACAAATTCGTGACAATAAACTGATGGGCGTCGGGCTCTGCTCCTGCTGCAATCCAGGAGTGACTTCCAATGCCAACAGGACCACAACTTATAATATCCTCAGAGTTGGGTATTTCTGACCCATCCTTTTTACTGATGTTTTTGCAAAGATTAGGGCTTGTGTCAAATGCCAAATGTTTTCTGGAAAGAAGTGGCTCAAATATTTTCCTTTGAAACTTGTAATGGTTTCTAGACCTTTTCAACTGTGGGGTCTTGACTTCATTGGAGAAATCCACCCAGCCTCAAGTGGCCAACAAAGGTGGATTTTTACTGCCATGGATTATTTCACCAAATGGATAGAATCCATCTCAACAAGGAGTGCCTCCCACAACGTAATCATTAGCGTCCTGGAAGATATCATGGCCAGATTTGGTTGTCCTAGCAGGATTGTTATAGACAATGTTACCTCCTTCAAAGATGAACCATTAATCAAGTTATGTGAACAATATGGAATTACATTAATCCATTCCACTCCTTACTACCCCCAAGAAAATGGTTTAGTAGAGTCCTCTAACAAGAGCCTCATAAAGATCATCAAGAAATTGTTAGAAGACAATAAGAAAGCATGGGACTCAAAGCTGAAATTTGCATTATGGGCCGACAAGATTACAACCAAAAGGTCACTTGGCATTTCCCCTTTTCAACTTGTGTATGGGGTTGAGGCTATTTTTCCTACTCAATTCTCCTTACCAGTGGAAAAGTTCCTACAGGACTACTAAGGAGACCGTGATGATATTGTCAGGAGGATACAATAGTTGGTTGAAGGATAGCAGACCAGGGATCAGTTGCTTGATATATCTTAGGATCATCAGCAGAAAATAAAATGAGACTTTGACAAGAGGGCAAGCAAGGAAGAATTTCAACTGCAAGATCTGGTGCTCAAGTGGGATACCCCCAAGCAATACAAAGGCAAACATTGTAAATTTGAAGCCTTATGGATTGGTCCCTTCAATATTTCTGAGGTATTTTCAAACAACACTTATAAGTTGTAGAACTTGGAGGATTCTGAAGTTTTTGGTTTCCCTATCAATGGGCACTTTCTGAAAAAGTATTTTGCTTAAGCCATGATTGGATTTCCATCATTGTAATTACCACTTCCTTTTTATTTATATTTTGAACAATAGAATCCATGACCCAAAATCTAAGGCACTGGAATTACACGTTTCTGGCAGCTCACAAGGAGCATGTCATCCCCTGTGGAGCCAATGTTATCACATGAAGTTCTCAAGGGTCGTATGTCTTTGTTGTTAATAACTAATTCTATACCCTTTCCTCATCTCTCTCTCTCTCTTTCGCACCACCAAGTCCTAGAATCTTTCCCTCTGACTGATAAATTTGTTTTACCCCTTTCTTGACGACCTGGTTTCCTTTGGTGTCTTGCCTAACCAAGTCCCGACACGAAGATTTTATGTTTTTCTCGAAGAAGGACGAGAAATCATCATCATTTTGTCTCAAATTACTAGTCATTTTGTTTCATGAGCCCACAACAAGTCATCCAAGTCCTTGTTTACATCGAAAGCATCCATGAGCACAAAGCGCAACACTCAAAGCGGTCTTTTGCAGGCTCGAAGCAAACAAACAGGCAGGTTCATTTTTCAATGGTGAAGATCTCCTGTGAAGTTCATATTAGCGGCCCTTAGGCATTCGGAATTATAAATTTTTGCGAGGTTTAGTGCCAGACAGAAGCCCCGAAATTAAAAATCAAGAGACATGTGTCCTTCTCTAGCAAACGGGCACGATTTACTTCGGAGTTCGGGTTTCGAGAGTTTTGGCACTTCTCCTCTCGATTTTCTCCTAAATGTTTTTCCTGGAGTGCATAGATCTTTGTCACGCGTCTATGCCATCAATGACCAAGGTTTTTGCTTCGTATCTCTTTGGCACTTCGAACAACTCTCGCTCAATGGCTCCTCCGTCCCCTAGCTCCCGAGTATGCGGATCTCTGCCATGTGTCGGTCTCCAATGGACAGTCATGATTTGCTATGCCATTTCGAGTTTCAGGAGTTTTGGCTCCTCTCTTTATGGTTTCCTCTAGAACACATTCCCACAGAGTGCATGGATCTCTGTTGCATGTCCTCCCAGATCTAGCGGCTCAGTTTTGTTCCAAACTCCAGAGCTTCGATGTTCTTGCTCCCTCCTTGTTTGCAAATTCCCAAACATAGATGATTTTAAGGGCTAAATTTTGCTCATGGGATAATTTTCCATGGTTTTTCCAAAAATGAGATTTGCTATTTTAAAATTGATTTGCCCAAATTCTATAGGATAAAGTTATTTTACCTTAAAAATCGCCAAAATTTTATAAAAACTATATAAAATACTTAGAAATTTGAATATTTTTAAAAAAATATCGCCAGACATTTATAGTTGACATATGAAGGATTAGTAATATTCATCAAGGTTTCTACATTTTAAAATAAATTTCCATCCTTAAAATCATCCATGCTCTCGAAGTGTTTCTGTTGCAGAGTTTCAGTTCTTTTGCCACCTTTTCATCTAGCATTGACAAGTGGCACTCAATCCAGGCACCTTTGGGCATACCATCCACTTGTTTCCAAGTGAATCATGTCACCCTCCTTTCTACGACATATCATCATAGTGATGCCAAGTTACCACATCAGCTTCGGGAAGTCATTCTCGAGGAAATATTCTTGTTCAACATCAAATCTCCCTAGCACCAAAATTGGCACCTCCCCCAAACATAATTAAAGAGTTTCTAAAGTTGGCGGGTAGGTAAATATTTAGTGGTGGCGCTAAAATAGTAGGACTTCCCAGATATTAGATCGCGACCAGACCAACAATCGCACTCCATTTTGAGGCCGAAATGTGCTTAGATGTTAAAATATTTGAGCATGCCAAAATCTAAACCACGGATTTTGGGGAGAGCGATGTGGCGGAAGGTGGTGCATTTCAGGCTCAAAAGAGGTATCGTTCCAAACTAATTTCGATAGCTCTAAATTCACGTGCTCATTTAGCATCATACCCAATTGCAACAAGTGGTCGCCCCCTAGTTATCAAGCCTTGTATCGGTCTTGAGGATATATCAGTTAATGGATGCAGGTCGATAGTTGAAACCTTGGTTCACTCCATAAATAGAAGGCATGGAAGCCTTGGACGAGGAGACAGAACTGCCAGCCCGAGGAAGATACACACACAGACTGACAGAGAAGGTACACAGGTGGAAATATTTAGACCGGATGGCTAGATCAGATCAGACTTCTAGCAATTGAGGACTGATCTTAGTATAAGTAGATCAATGTAAGAATTTTTTATGATTGTCGAATGGTTGAGCAGAGCTCCCTATTTTGTAATATTTTGATATCAGAGTTGTTCTCTAGTTATGTATAAGACTTGATACTTTTGCACTAATAGAAGTCAACTTCTTTCATCTTCTTGTGTAAACTGTGTTGAAACACATGAGCATGGAGGATCCATACGATGGTTGTAGTTGTATTGTAATGTAGGTTTGATTATAATGTTGTTGTGACCTATTCCAGTACCTTCCTTTTGTTATCTTATTTCGCCTTATGTTGACATGCTCATGCATGGAGGATCCAGACGAGTTGTTGTAGTCACATGGTAATGGAGGTTTGATTATTATGCTGCTGTGACATATTTCGGTGTCTAAAACTTGAGTTCAAGAGTGCTCTTGGGCCTGATTTTTTCTTCACCAAGCTGCTTGAAGGCCGAATGCTCATGGTAGACTTGTCCACCTTTCTCACTAAGTCTTCCTTCTGCTCACCCTTAACCTTAAATCACTGACTGAAGTTAATGAGAACTTCATTTCCTTACGCATTGTTAGTTAAGTTCTTGTGTTAAAACGTTCTTGTACTGAGATATGCCCATTTGACCTCCATTCAGAAAACCTACCTCCACCAAACATTTTGATGGGTATTGGGCTTATCCTCTTGGAATCTCAGGGTGACTCTCAGTGCTAACAACTGTAAAACCAGAGAGTGGCTTTGTAGGCAGCAAAGTTCCATAGAACCTTGTAGAGGTATTCAAAATCCCTAGCCAATGGATCTAGCTATGATAGAGACCAAAATGATAGGGAAATCAATCAAGATTAAATTCCAGCTATTCGTACCATAACAAGAAGAAAGTTTGAGGCAGGTAAAAAATATTTATTTGTATTAGGCATGTATATTTGTTAATATGGGACAATAAGTACATAACAAAGCTAAAAATATTCAACTCTGCTAAGTTTAGAAAATCATAACTAATTACACTAATTAACTAAAACAAATAAATGTATAAATCTTAAGTTTAAGATACTTACATTTATTGATAGATAGGCTCAAGAGGTGACATGTCTATGTTTAATTTCTTTCAACCATAGGTATGGTTTGATACCATGTTGAATTTTATAATTTTCAGATATGATAATTATTGCCTTATGATTTACTGTTAACATAGAATAATTACACACTAAAAATATCAACTGAAAAATAGTAAGTAAATATTGTATGAGATGTTGTAAGTAACATATTATATGAGATGATATATTAGAATTGAGTGCCCTATATATACTTGGGCATTAGTGCCTTTTCATTTAATGGACATGTCTTTTCCATTATTATTTTTTCATTAATTAATTTATTATTAATTATTAATTATTTATATATTTATATAAATAATCAAGATTTAAACATTATATTATAAAGATATTATTATATAATATATTTATGTTGATGATTATTTAGTACATGCACATCTAATTAATTTAGATCACTCCATCCTAGAGCCGGAAATGTAAAAGCATCTAGCATCTCGAGTCTTTATCACTCCTTATCAAATCAACGTGACTAAGGATAAAGACTATGTTTGTGTCATTCACAAGTAGCAAAGCCCTATGAGTGAATGTATCATTCTCCCTTGGTAAAATCACATGACCAATCTAAGAGAATGTCTCCCTGATGTTGTTGCTAACTGGAGAACCATCAACATCCTGGTCCATTCACCACCAGCATAGCCTCGTGGGTGAATGTATCATCCTCCCTTGGTCAAATCAGCATGACCAGTCTAGGAGAATGTTTTCCCAATGCTAAGACATTAACACTCCCTCTCAACAAGGGAGACATTCTACATCACGCCAAGCTTGTCTCTGAAGTATTCAAAACTTCACTCTAGATAGAGGCTTGATAAGAATGTATGTGGATATGTACTGGAACTCCCACTTGATCCATGCTTCCTTGCAAAAATCACTGAAGTCAATGGATGTATACTCTCCATTATCTGACCTCAACACCTTGATCTTCTTCCCTATCAAGTTCCGTACATGGGCCTTGAACTCCTAGAATCTATTGAAGACCTCATCCTTGGTCTTCATGAAGAATATCCATGTCTTCGAGGAGAAAGCAGTCCTTAAGGAGATCTCTCTCTATAATTAGGAAAAGTGAGACCAAATAGAATGTGGTTGCTCTGTGTTCATAGGTCACTCATGACCATGATCGTACAATTCCAAAAAATAAAAGATCTGAAGCAGATCTATCATATCTAGCATTGAAAGATTTTAACTAACTCTAGAAAGGAGTTATACTAGCTCTGGAACTCGAAGCTTTTAACTTCGCTCTGATACCATGTTGAATTTATTTCAACCCTAGGTATGCTTTAATACCATGTTGAATTTTTTTATTTTTAGATCATATTACAATTGAGTGCCCGATATATATACTTGGGCGGTAGTTCCTTTTCATTTATTGAACATGTCTTTTCCATTATTGTATTTTCATTAGTTAATTTATTAAATTAATTATTAATTATTGATTATTTATATATTTATATAAATAATCAATCTTTATAGAGTATATTATAAATATATTATTACATAATATATTTATGTTGAAGATTATTTCCTCACATGTATGTCTACTTAATTTAGATCACTCTAAGGAGAAAGACTACACCGGGGCTATTCACCACTAGAAAAGCCTTGTGAGTGAACATCATGGGCCATTCACCACTAGCATAGACCCGTGAGTGAATGTATCATCCTCGCTTGGTCAAATTAGCATGACCAATCTCGGATAATGTCTAATCATATAAACTCAACAACTCAAATATGCAATTCCAACAATTCATTGCTAGATTTCGGTCAAATTGATCCAAAAAAAGAATTAAAATGTCCAAAACATAGAGCATTTATACATTGTTAAAATACATAGAATTAAATATTTGACAACTATAATGATCAATGTTAAATGTAAGAAAAAATATAGAACATGCAATCAATGACAACTATTAGTCAACTATGATAATTTATTAGTTGATCATAGATGCGGACCTAATTATACTTTTTGGATTTTTCTGACAATTATCACTCAAATTTAGCTATACAATTGTTGGTGAAATTACAATTTTGTGTTTCTTAAAACCCTAGAACACTAAGATCGTATAAAATCAACAACTCAAATATGTAATTCCAAGAATTCTTGATTATTTGACACAAAATTGATTTAAAAAGAATATGAAAATGTCCAAAATGTAAAGCATTTATACATTGTTAAAATGTACAATGAGAAATTTGAGAGATTTGACAACTATAATGACCAATATTAAATATAACAAAAAAATATAAAACATGTAATCAATATTGACAAGTAAAGAATATTAAAAAGCATTAGACTCCTTAGATCTTGCCATCCATTATTATTTAATCATCATAATTATTACATAATTATTAGTCAACCATGGTAATTTATTAATTCATCATAAATGATGACCTAATTACTTAATGAGTCCATGAAGACAACGAAGTTGGTTAGGATCCTACATTATGATGATTTTTTGATACTTGTGCAACCAACTTCATTTAACAAGGGGTTGGTATTAATGGCTTATTATATTCGATGTTTCTTTCTAAGAATGAAGAACATTTCATTTAGAAAGAGCATTGGAATAGCAATTATATATTATTATTTTTTACCTCTTATGTGTAAATTTCTTTTTTTATTCTATAAAGATTTTTACATTATGGAAATTTATTATTTTGTTTTAACGGTAAGTAAATTGTAATACATGGGTATTAGTTTATTGAATATGTACATATATGTTGAATTTGTTTTTTTATTTTATAAAGATTTTTACTTTATGGAAATTTAACGGTGAGTAAATTGTAATACATGGGTATTAGTTTATCGAATATGTACATATATGTTCAACATGTGTTGTTAGAAATATAAATATTTTTTTTTTACAAATTTTTAAATTTAAAAAAAATTAAAAATATTTTTAAAAGACACAAAAAAAATTCAATACAAAATAAGATGAAATGCATTTCAAAAAATTTAACCAAAATTTATATGAACAAATAAAAAATTAAATATAGAAAAATGAATATGCATTGCTAAAATGTTAAAAACTTGACCACCATATCTATAAAAAAAAATGTTAAATTTAGAGAAAAAAAGACAAAATATACAATAGGACAACTACCTTGGTTAGGATCCCTAGGTTATGATGATTTTGTGATAATTGTGTATTCAAATTAGCTTTAGGAGGGGATTGTAGTTGATGACTTATTGTATATGACAAGGGATTTTATGTTTTTTTTTATAATGATGAACAATTTTGATTAGTTTAATAGATTGAATAATACATTTCAATGTACATTTTCTTATATAAAATAATTTGTGACTAAAAATGTAATCCATTTTACAATATTGAATTTCACAAAATAATTACAAGTCTAATTTGAATTATAAATTTTAGTTATTAAAATCAAAATTAAATCCAAACAAATTTCTTTTACTAAAAAAATTATAACTCTTATAATAATATTTTTCAATAATAAATTATATTAACTAACTAGTTTTAAAAATCTTCATCTTCACAAAAACAAACAAGTATATATCTATTAAATTAAGCATTGAAAAGTAATGTCATGATATTGATGTTCAATATAATTTGTTATGTTCATGAAAAGTATTAAATAGGTTTTTTTTATTATTTATAAGAAGTATTAAATAAGTATTTGAAAGATCATGTCATAATGTTGAGGTTTAATATTTTGTTAGATACACTAAGAAGTATATAATTCTTTAAAGTTACACTTTTATAAATAAATACTTGAAAGCTTTTATCATGATGTTGAGGTTCAATATTGTCTTAGACACTAGACGTTGAGTGAAAATTAAAAAAATAGAGGTTGAAAAAAAATTGAAAAAAAAAAACTACTCACAAGAGTTATTACTATAAAACTATGCAAAACCATGAAAGAGTAAATCTTTTGGAAAGATAAAGCCACATAAGACTTTATCACAAATTAGAGATAAATATGTGTGGATGTAAAGGCTTTGT